>JAGXCT010035434.1:0-77330 GCA_022495035.1 Philopotamus ludificatus | reverse complement strand
TTTAATTTGAATATGCAAGATTATTTAATAGTGCGTCGATATGCTTCGAAATCGGGGCAGGTACATAACAATATAAGTGATTGCCCATAACTCGTCTTTTCAAACACATTAAAAGCAAAGGGGCACTATTGAAAGTTCTGCACACAGGCGCCCAACGTTGTCGGCGCGCCACTATGCAGATGTCAGAAGCTTTACAATTTAGTGTAATACATGTCGTATGAAACTAATGGTTTTTATTTTTATATTTCATTATTCTACCAAAAAAAGAAAAAATCTCAAACAAGTTTCATGACCATCACCCCCATATTTCAATCGAAAATGGTTATTTAACTACTACTATTTGAAAAAATATATAAAGTTTCAATAAAAATATCTAAATTTTTTCATAGTAATGATTGTAAAATTTTGGTTTAACATAAACATTTACTAGCTTCACGGCTCTTTTTCTTAGTCTCGACCAAATTATAGATTTTTTCAGTACTTGGCCTCCTTTCTAAGCTGAAATATGTAAATTCTACATCAAAATTTCCTTGCTGTATTATTGCGAGTATTTAATATTCATTTATGTGTTCAATCGATAATTTATATTCTGGAGAGAATACCTTATTTTTTGTTGATACATTTTTATAAAAAGGATTTTTTTATTGTTACGGATGGGGTATAGGGACGCCACTTAAATTTATGCACACAGGCGCCACACACTCTCGGCGCGCCACTGCCAAAAAGTTATTGTTTATTGCTATAGAAACTATGCAATTCAGCGCGTATATTTCCTACCAGTGATGGAAGATTCTGATTCAATCATTACAAAATAAAATATATAATTTTATTTTATTTCAAATTATGTATCTTCTTCTTCGTAGTCCAAGTATATGAGGGTGGGTTCCTTATTATCGGAAATCATGTCGGATATAGTAGCACGCCGACAGTATGTAGAACTTCAATTATCGCCTCTGTACGTCTAATGTGCTTGAAAATATATCTAATATATAGAAAATATATCTAAATTATATCTAATCTCCCGGCGCCTGTGTGCGCCGCACAATCTGGCCATATGGACGGCGCGCCCCTGAGTCAGAATCTCACAATGACGTGAGGACTCGCTGTTATCGTCCATACCACGGTGACCCAACCCGTCTTGGTATGCGATTTTGTGTAAAGAGGTTTCGTTCTCCCATTGCTTATATTGAGTTTTACCCTCCTTACTGCTTATACGCAAGTGGGAGTGGGTTTGTCTCGGTATTCACCTTCCTCTTATCTAGGGGGTGCCGATGTTTTTACTATTTGGTACTCCAAGTTTTTTATTTTTCTCGATTAACTTTTTTAATATAAATCTTACATGACACAAAATTTGTGTATTTGTCTAAAAAAAGTCTAAAAAATAAATATCATAAATAAACATCAAGCTTTATTGTCCGCAATTACGAAAAAATAATATAAAAACAACAATACAGTGGACCCCCCAATTATACTATCCCGAATTACACACAGTTGAAATATTCGCCGCCAACCCCCAGCTTGTACGGTCGCGCATTCACGCGGTCGCATTCACGCCGTTGCATTGCGACGAATACATAAAAGGCCGACTATTCATTTGACACGGGTTCGACTGCACACACATAACCGGGCGGCCGTCTGTGCGGTGCATACAGTCAAACGTTAGCTAGCGTATGTATTCGACACGTGCCAGGCTTTACCCTCCAATAATACTATCCCAATTAATACGGTCCCGATTTTAGTATTATTGTGGGGTTAACTGTATTCGCTTCTGTTGCCACGAACACATCCCGTGTGCGAGTGAAAGGTACTAAGTAAGATCCCTGAGTGCACTCGTCATATTGATTAATAAAAAAATCCAAAATATCGACCAAATTATGAAGCATATCATAAATAACTATTTTTATTCTTAGAATAATCCATTCTTTTAAAAAAGTCAAAATATTTATGAAGAATTCATCAATATTTTGACTCGAAATGCGTATGGGGTCCTTAATTTTTCGCCGCCTGTGTGCGCCGCACAATCTGGCCATATGGCCGGCGCGCCCCTGGTCGCGGAAATATTATATTTTTTTATTATTTATTAGGATTTTCGGTGAGGAATTAGAAAGTTACGAGTCTAAGAGAAGGTAATAATAGGCGTCAGGTTTTTATACTTTTACCCCCTAGTTTTTAGTGAAGATAATTTGATAAGAATGAATTTTGAGACTTATGTTTGAAAGTTAAGGGTTTATATTTTTGAATTTTACAAGGAAATAGAAAAATAGGTTTAAAAGTAACAAACTATTTATTAATATTAGTACATATTAATACATGCATATATAATTTTAGAACATATCATTCATCTCTCATTACTAACTATCATTAGTTATTCAAATACATGATTAACTGTCTAAACCTGTCCTTAAATAAAACAATTTATACAGAGTCGTTTGAATTTCAGGTATTTGCACTTTTCCACCTTCTGAAACATTGCTTGAAAAATATTCAATAATTTTTTTGAAAACTACCATTAAATCGGTGTCATCACCGAAACGAACTATATTATCAAAGACTGATTGTATAAAATCTGTACCATTTTTTGTGTCTCTATATGAGACATAGTCCGGCACTGTCGACCAAAATATAATTGTATTATTTTCCGGTGGAATGTCCGTAATAAAACTTGTCCCATTATTTGAGTTCTTAGAATCAGTTTCAACAATTCCCGGATTCCCAAATATCAATTGTTGATTATTTAATTGATTTTTAATACACATTTCATTTTTTCCTCTACAAGCTTGAATTATTATAATTTTTGCTTTATCAGATAATTTGGGTATTCTAAGTTTTTCTCTAATGATATTAATTTCAATTCTGTTTCCATCTCTGCCTAAAACTGAATGAGCGTTAGGATCGCCGTGCGACAAAATACATATTCCAAACGCTTTATGATCCTCTTTAGCTAAATTAGCATACTGTACAATTTTATCTAAAACCTGTTGACATTTTAAATCATTAAATGTCTCTACGGTGTATCCATAGTGTTGCCAACATTTCACCAATTTGTCTTCATCTTTATTGGTGCCGAGTCTTGTTTTAATTATATTCCCATTGCTATTATCAAAATATTTCATGTTGAATATCAAAAAATAGCCAATCTCGGGAATATTTCTATTAAAATATTTCTCGACGGATGTAAGTGCATCAAATATACAATTGATTTTATGATTATGTTCTTCGAAATCATGTAAAAGAAAATATTTTAAAACTATTAATATATCACAAACTCCAACATATTCGTCTTCATTTTTAGAAATATCCCATTCTCCAAAATTTATCTTTTTTTCATCCAATAATTTTAAAATAAATACTTCTAAATATTCTAAATACTGCCCCTGGTCCTCGATATCAACGTGGATATTAGTGGTGTCGCACATCCATGACAAGAATTCTTTTGTTTTGTTTATTTTCTTCAATTCGCGACACATAATAAAGAATACTTTTTTAAATCCATGCACATGAACGGATAATTCCCAATTTTGTGGCAAATAAATATCTCTCCAATATTCCAAACCGTCACATAATTTATTCGGCTCCTTGTATTCTATAATAACCATCAATGCTTCCACCAGCTTTTCTTTCCATTCGGAATCCTGATCGATCAAATTCTTTAAAAATTCTGGATTGTTCGATTCTGATTTGCCATGATCAAAAATTTGTATTATATCAGCTAAAGCCAATACTGGATCGTTATAAAGTAAAAAAACCAATGAAATCTTATCTTGCAATTCCAATTCCTTGTCTAGCGCCAACGCAATATCAGCAGTTATGTCAAATTTATCGTAACTTCTATCGTAATAATTTGCCAATATTTTAGATATATTCTCCATAATTCCTAAAAATTACGACACAATTAAATTCCACGAATATTTCTATTCATATTATGTAATTATTACAATTATAAAGAATAATTGATTGATTTATACAGACGGATTATGGTTTAAATTATTTAATTATTAGTTTTGAACTGTTTTTGAAAGCTAAATAAATAATAAAAAAATAATCTCACTTTAAGCCGTAGAGAGCAGATAGGACAAGCGAAGCCGGGTATATTCCGCCAACTGGTGAGATAATTCGTTTAATCTAACGTTATCATAAGATAATTGATATGTAATTAATTGTATATAAATGCGATTTAATCTTTAAAATAAACGAAACATTGTAATCATTAAATTTATTTCTATGATTAATATTAACTCGAAAACAACTGCGACGTCCAAGGGGGATCTATCAGAGACTCCAAGGGCGGCTTGTCCTTAGGGGCAACCGGGGCACTGCCTCACACACATTTGTCAGTCCGTATAACCGTATACAGAAAGTCGCTTTTTGTTTGTTGTGTAAAGCTCCTTTAGGGGCAGACCTCTATATGCCCCGCTGGCCTATGTTTTCTACTCATTTCGATAAATAAACGACACCGTCACCATTCGCATATCGAGTAATTCGCATAACGAGCAAAAAAAAGTGAAAAAATTGCCCCCTTAACGAGCGACATTTCGCATAACGAGCAACGCAGAAAGGGGAAGTCACAAACGTATGACGCACTTGTGTGTGTTGGATCATATTTCACAGCAAGAAGTTATGAAGGAGAGTTTGGAGGAAGAGGAAGTAGCAGAGGAAACAATCTTCTGACGCAATAAGAGAAATACTGAAAGCATGGGAAACTGTTTCATCGTACATTGAGAAGCATCATCCTAATAAGGAGGTGGCTTTGCGTGCTACAAACATATTCAATGATAACGCTGTGTCACATTTTCACCAAATTTTAAAGAGTTGACTAAAACAAATGTCTCTAGACAGCTTTCTAGTAAAAAAGAATTAATTATTTGTCATAAATTAATAAATAATAAGCTAGTTTCGATTTTTAAAAATGTTTTTATCCAAGTTGTTACGATCTTTAACAATATATAAGCATATAACTTTATTTGAATAAACGTTAAAAAAATATTTCGCAAGTATTATCGTGTTTTATATTGATTTATATGAGAAAATGAGTTTCGCTTAAAAGTGTTTCACACAACGAGCAAGATTCTGGAACGAATAATGCTCGTTATGAGAGGTACCACTGTATCTTGATAATTTTTTTAAAAATGGATTATTCTAAGCTTCGTAATTTGACTAAGAGACTGAGCTCTCGTCGCACGTGTTAATCACACATTTCATTCACACTCGGCACATCACATCGGATGCGAGCGAAAAAAAACATAGCTCCCGTGGCAACAGAAGCGAATATTGATGTTTTTATGTTCACAATTCCAGACAATAAAGGACAATGATTATTTATAATATTTATTTATCAGATTTTTTTAGACAAATACAGAAAGATTGTGACATGTAGGATTTATATTAAAAAAATTATTCGAGAAATATCAATACCATGGGCCACATTTTCACTATATTATTAATCGAGAACTGCTTATCTAATTGATTAACTGTAAATAAATTTCTTATCTAAGGTCATTTTAATGTTAAATTTATTATTTTATCGAACCTTCAAAGATTGACATTTAATTTGATTAGTAACATAAAATATTCCATGAAAAAAATCTACGCTTTAATATTGTATATACGTTAGTTATAAAAATATTACATTTATCATTGAGAAACATAAATTATATATCATTATATAATTCATTCAAAGTACAGTCGATAGAGATTCAAAGATAACGATTTGTTTAAACTTCCGGATTTTTTTCTGGGTCAAGTCCTAGTTTTTTCATTTCAACTGCCATTTCAAATAAATAATCGTAGCATTCAGTCCTAGAAAAATATTATATAATTAAAGAAATATTAATAAATTCTCTATATAATATGTGAATAAAAATTACATCGTTTTTGCAGCCTGCCATGTATCGCCCCATACGTATACTCCGTGTCTTCTCACCAGTATAGCGCAAGTACCGGGATAAGATTGCAACGCTAATTCCATACTCGATGCGAGATCTTGTTCAAACGGAGTGTTTTCAATAATAGGAACAACAAGTTTTTCATCATAACGAAGGTTTCGATTCAGCGATTGATCTTTGATACCCTAGATTTTATTATAATTAAATTTAAATTAATAATAAAACTTATATATCATCATCATCATTTGCCAGCCACAAGATTCTTACTTGGTGAGAGCATGGGCCTTACCAAACTCTCGAATGGCAGTCGAGGCCAAAGGAACCTGAGTCTCACACGTGATGCGAAGGCTCCCCTTTTGTGTCCATACCACGGGGACCCGGTTTTTTGTAAAGAGTTTCCCTCTCTTGGATATTTGCTGGCATTGGACGTGCATCTTCTACCCTGTTGGTATCGGATTTTACCCTCTCGACTGTGTCCAGACAAGTATTAGGGGGTTTGTCTCGGTATTCGTTTATTCTCTACTCTAAGGCGTTATCTGCTTATAACGAGTCACAGGTGGCAAGTAGCGAGCAACCACACACATTCACCTATATACATATACACAGGCATATACATATGCACAACTGCCCAAAACGAGTCTCAAGTAGCAAGTGTCAAGTGATTATTAGCCCTGTCACGCAATAGCAATCCTTTCATCATGGGAAAGACCTCCTCAAAGAGAAGGAAGAGGAGCGAAAGTATCTTGGTCAACAGATTAGGGTTTTCCTTCCCAGGGTATACTAGCTCTGTGGTGAAAAATCCGTTAGAGACCAGATTTGTTCATGCACATAAGGATATGTGTACACATGTACATATTTTTTCAGGGGTGCACTATTTTGTAAGTATTTATCAAAATATACTTGGGTTTTTAGTCAACTCCACGCAGGATTATGTCGACTATAAATTAATAATAAAACTTATGTATAAGATTGTTAAATACCTTTATCATTTCTTGATGCGTTATTACGAATTCTTTTCCGGGCCATAGTAATGTCACACGCACCGCATGCGGTGAATGCGTGTGAATAACTGCTCCCGCATTTCTATGTCGGTAAGCCAACATGAATAACGGAGTACATTGACTTTTTTTTAATCTAAAATATACACGAATACGTCAATAAAATAATAAAATTTGAATAAAACACTATCGCACCTCTTTTCCGGAGCCGGTAATTCTAAATCCTCGTCATTTATCGTCTGCACAAACATGTCGTCATGTTTCATGCGTTCTTTTTGAACGCCAGAAGGAGCGATATATATTTTATTCCTATATTATTTATAAAAATACACTTAATATTTTTCAAACAAATCATTTAATCGGCAGACTAAATACAAACTCTTGTTTTATAGAAATTCCTCCTCCCGTACCGGTGACCCATCCTAGGTGATAAAATTGTTTGCACAATTCCGGTATCAGTTTACGAGGGTGCTCCTGAAATGCATGATCAAATTTTAGTGAAAATATTTTTTTCCAATTAATTTAGAATTAACTCACGTCAACAAAATTTTCCATGATGCAATTAAAGTAAATCAAACACGCTCGAAATCAACCAGCGTCTTATCGCGAATGACATTTGTTGACGTAAACAAATGTGACGGTTGTGCGCATTTTTTTAAAAATCTGTTACTAATCTAAACATTTTATTTGATGACCCAATCATGAAAACTTGTGCTATCGATTTCGTTTTCACTGATGATTAAAATTGAATGTATATTTAACCGCCATAGTCACCCCAATGCGACAATTATCAGTTCACTTCACACGGTAGCGACACCTGCTGAAAGTTAAAGTTATTTGCATAAAAATGCGTTCATTCGATTCATGCCAACATCGAGAACACATAAGTTTCGTTAATATATTTATATTATTTTCTTTAGCAATTAAAGAGTTAACCGATCCGTCACGCGGCTCGAAAACAACCGCATCGTCCAAAGGGGGTCTATTTATAATGAAAGATAGACCCCAAGCATTTCAAGTCAAGATATTGATAAATCCTTCATCAATGTAATCTTCATCGAATGATATTATATTGACAACATGGATTTGAGAGTTTAACCTGTCTTTATAATAAATATATATAATCAATCACCTTTATTGTCCGCAATTGCGAAAAAAATAACTATATACGCTGCAGTTGCCACGCATGTTTTTCACTCTATACCGGATGCGAACGAGAAAAAACATGGCGCAAGTGCGAGTGAAACCGTATTCGTGACACGCATGGCGATACAACTTTGATACAGTGCGTAAGTGTGCACGTCGTCTGCGCGTCACGTAAATTAGAAGAAAAAAAATAAAATTTGATAGATATTTTTACAAATAACTATTTTTATTCTTAGAATAATTTTAATGAAGAATTCATCAATATCTTGGGGTCTATTTTCATACATTAATTTCATACTAATGGTTGTTCGGAAAGTTATTACGATTTTTCCCAACAGAGAACTTTATTTGTTTTTTTTTACAGCCAACTTCACACTTAAGCAGCATATTCATTATATATTTTGACAGCTGATACACAAGGCTTGCTTGTGAAAAAGTTCGATTGATTATATGGAGTAGTTTATGGTTGGTACCCTTTCAAATATGGAAAATGAAAAGCAGCATTTTCGGCATATTTTACTATTTTAAGTTAAAAATTCCGTTCAAGCAAGAAAAAAATTATCCGATGTGTATGGAAAAGATGCATTGACAGAACGCAACTGGTTTGCAAAATTTTGATGTTGAAGATGCACCACGTTCTGGAAGGCCAGTTGAAGCTGATGAAGAGACAATAAAGGCATTAATTGATGCAAACCGGCGAATAACAAGTCGTGAGATTGCCGAGAGATTCAATTTATCGAATTCGACCATTCATGATCATTCAAAACGCCTAGGTTTAATCTCAATGCTCGCTATATGGGTTTCTCATGTTCTTATAGAAAGAAACTTGTGTCGTCGCGTTGACGTCTGTAATTTGGTTCTCAAACGTCAAGAAAATGATCCATTTTTGAAGCGCATCATCACTGGGGATGAAAAATGGGTCGTCTACAACAATATTACATGCAAGAGATCATGGAGTAAAAAAGGTGATGCTATCTGTATGGTGGGATTTCAAATGAATTTTTAGCTTCTATAGTACAACACAACGATCAATTCTGAAGTGTACTGTCATCAGCTGGAAAAATTGAATGATTCACTTAAACAGAAAAGGTCAGAATTGATCAATAGAAAAGGTGTAGTGTTCCACTAAGAGACACCTCATACAAGTTTGGTAACTCGCCATAAGCTTTTACAGCTTGGATGGGATATACTCAAAATGACAAGGTCAAAAATCAGCTGGATGAGCGTGGAATCATGCTACTGCCAGAAAAATGGCAAAAGGTATTGGACCAGAATGGACAATATTTATTTTAATGAAATAATTATTCACTTTAAGAAAATCGTCTTTCATTTTCAAAAAAAAAACGAAATTACTTTCGTTGATGGTTTCGAGCCGCCGCGACGGATCGGTGAATAAGAAATATATTTGAAAAATTAGATTATTAAAAACTGAAATGAAACTGTATACATCACACAAAATTGATTTTGTAGTTACTATAATTGAATTAATCAATTGTTAAAATAACAGTAAGGGTGGGCAAAGTAACACTTGTAAATGATTCAAAGAAGCTAGGTTGGCAGCACTGCAGGCGCGCCGCTGACAACCCCGCGGCATGGAGGCGGACGAGCCGCTGGTCCGCGGCACGCTGCTGCTGCCGCCGTCCGCCGCGTCCGGAGCATTGCCTCGTCTGGCTAAAAAGGTGAGAACCATCTTTCGTTGTGGAAATTTTCAATCGCGCCATAACGGATATTGCAAGTAAACAACATATTTTTGCATTGTGTCATATCCAATGTTGCCATGTGGCTATTTTGACAGTTCTCGTAAATCATTATTTGGATTTGTGTACATAATAAATTTAACATCTAAATTACAATTTATGTATTACCGTGCGCATATGTCAACCGATATTGAAACATTCCTTTCAATATCAGTCAACGGTATTGACATTATAATTTCTAATCAGAACTTATGCAGCTTAGATAGATGACGATAAATGATAACATTCTTAAGGAAACAGGTATGTATTTCAACATAGTGTGGTGGTCACACTTTGAGGATCTCTGGATTCAGAGATCTCTAGGATAGTTCAATGTGACATATTTAATTTTAAATAAACTTCGGAATGCAAGTTGTATTACGCAAAGAAATATATTTCACGCGCACTTGTTTATAATATTAATCTAGTCCGGCTGTAACATCCCTCTCCGCCCCATCATAAATATTAAATCAAATAACGGGATGTTACAGTTAGGTCATTTCACCGCCAGGCGAATTCCTATTGAACGTTGGCTAAGTGCATCCCCTTTGTCTCAAAAAAAAAGGTCGGCAGTAAGATATCAAGTTTACGCATCATCCGCTGGATAACGGGATTCGCTATAATGTGCAAACACAATAGCCCCAGAATATCAGCCGACGCCCCTTTGGCCGGCATAGACCTTCAAAGCAGTTTACAAAGTACCGCTTTAACGTGGACCCGCAAATTCCGAAGGAGAAATCAGAATTTTACAATTGGGCGTAAGAACCCACTTTGACACCAGGTAGCCGAGATCCACGGGTTAAATAATTCCATGCGAGAGATTATTCTGAGAGTCCAGGTTTACTACTGTCCCAGCGACGCAGATCCCGATCACGGCATGGATGCTCGTCAAAAGAACACGCCTTCCTCGATACGTAACATCGGCTGACCTTCTGCACCGGGCTTAAGGCAGCCCTTTGTGGAGCTTAACTTCACCAAGTCTTCGCCAGAAGTCGCACCAGTGAAGCCGGCGAGACTTCTTCACCGTGATCGACAACATTATTGCAGCCAACAGATCTCCGCTTCAAGCCGACTGGGGGAGTCGGTGAAACCACAACAGAGACGAGCAGATCAACGTTACCACTTCGACGTATAGAAGACGGCGCGATCTGCATTCTTCATTTTAATACCTGTACTCATTAATGTCACTTGTTTTTTAAGATACTCAATAAACCAATTGTCATCTAATCTATGGAGTCAGATTACTGTATCCTCGGAGCGTGAACCCCCAAAATAGTATAAATTTTGCATTGTTTCAATGCTCGTTTTCTCGAATATTAAATAAAATGTAATCTAACGACATGGTATAAATTTATATTTTATACGTTTTTTTTTCAGAAATGGCAATCAAAATACTGTATGCTTTTCAAAGCTAGCAAGCAAGGAATCGAAAGACTAGAAATATACGACAATAAGGAAGATGCCGTCCTCTGCAATTGCCAAAAGATTATAACGTTAGAAAATTGTATAAAAATTACGCAAACACCTCCCGGTAGCACTAATATAGCGATCGTGAGCAAAACCCAAACACAAATAGTATCGGCGTTGACGGAAAGTGAAACCCTACAATGGATTCGGGCTCTGCAAGCCGTAGCATTCGGAGATGACAGCTCGCACACTGTCGCAATCGACGAAGACAACGATCTCTACTGCTCGTCCGGCGAAGCGGTATTTTCTGTGAAATTATGCTCATCGGAAGCATCCGATCGATGCGGATTTGAACCCATCGACTATACGCTGATGATAACAACGACAGCACTGGAACTGAGGGGAGTCGATGACAATAAAGTTTATGCCACTTGGCCCTACAGATACATTCGTCGATACGGATATAGACGAGGAAAATTTACGTTCGAAGCCGGACGAAAATGCGAAACGGGCGAAGGCACGTTCCACTTGGAACATTCGAACCAGCAAGAAATTTTCCGATGTCTCTCCTTAAAGATGAAATCCATGAAGAAATTAATAACGAGCGGATCGTTTCACAGCTTGGATTGCGGAGAACAGCTGCACGCCGCTCTATGCATGGAAGCGAGATCCAGATCTCCGTTGCCCCCGTCCGCACGGTCTGAAGAATTTGAATTCGGTTCGGTTTCGGTGAAGTCTTCGACGTCTCTCTGTCACATAATAGACTCGCATCAGCCTCTCGTTCATCCGAATAAGCCGGGAATCAAACCTAAACCCGTAAAACCTCCTCGAAAGAATATATTTTCGCTCGCTAGAGATAAAATCGACGGCGAACTCTCCACCGACAACATCGAAGTCGGGAAATATAAAAAATTAGACAATTACGAACCGATCGCTAATGTAAATCAGAGCGGTGAGACGTTCAAGGCTACTCCCTACGATAACGTCGAGGTGAGAAACGAAGCGTGGAGGACTCTGGGCATCACCGACATCGATCACATAGAATTTGGGCCGACTAGAAAAGACGAGAATAGCCTTAAATTAATATCGCGATCTCAAGACAATCTAAATTCGATAAATTCCGGCGAATCGTCCAAGATTATCATATTGCCGAGTCCCGATCTGGATCCGAACGACGCTAACTACGACAGGCTGCAATTCTTCGGATCGACCAGCAAGCTCAACCGATCCAACGGGTATAAATCTGTCGTCGCTCGTCCTCAGATCGGCGTAAACAATAACAACGAAACGAAAGGCACTTGGAACGATTACGACGAAGTGGAGAACGTCATGCAATCTGTGAGGCTAGCCGATGATTCTTATTTAGGTTACGGAATGATACGGAAGCCGAGTATCCCCGGGCCGCAAGTGCCGATCAAGTCGAAGCCGGCGAGGCCCGACGACGCCTCCACTCTGTACACCGACGTGGATCACTGCGCTTACAATGGATCTTCTTACGCGATAGTTAGCAAAGCAAAGCAAGTTTAGAGTATATTTTTTGCAATATATTTTATTTGTTATTATAAATTTTATGAGAGACTGCCAAGAAGCGTGTCCGAATACGATATATATATATATTTTTTTAAATATCTACACAATGCCTACTATGCATTCGGACGCGTTTTTCTGTTGTTGATGATTGTATATACATATAATTAATAGATTAAGACTGGAAAAATACTTTTTACACGCTAAGCTCAACTCATCAATCAACCAGCTGACTTTCATCTTGATTTTTCCAGTGCGAATGTGATTTTCATTGTCATATCAATATTAGTAATAGTACGATAGATATAACAGTATGTTCACCAATACTAGTAAATTAGTTACTATACACGTAGTGCCATATAAACATTATTTTGCCTTTGTAAAACGATCGCTAGCTCGTTTTATCCGTGTAATATTTTTATTTAATGAAATTTTCATTAATATTTTATATATATACGGTGATAATTAATTGAAAGTGACGTAAATGCTTATTACCATACCGTCTTTTTATTCGTATATACCATAAATTTGCTACGGCATCGAATTACATAGATTATTTCATATTTTCCCATTCCGATGGGGCTATTTTAAACAATACATCTTTAAGAAATTATTCCTCGTATACACAAATCCTACTACAGACAGTAGGTTGTGTCGATGGATGCTCTAGGAAGCTTGGGACACTTTAGGTGCCCTAATCGGGGACTGCCGTTTGCGAAATCTTAGATAAAATGTTTCAATCATTCCTTCAAACCCTTTCTTTTAAGTCCCTGTCTTTGGCAGGGAGCATTAGAGAGTTCTAACGGGAGTTCTACTTGCTCCGGGTAGAGCTCTTCGCCCTTTTGAATATTTGTGTCCCTCTGTACACAGTCCAACCACCCAGCCTTGGTCTTCCTTTCCTCCGGGAAGAGGAAAAGCCTTTTTGGCTTCTGACTGTCCGCATCCTCGACACGTGACCGGTCCACCAGAGTCTAGCCACACGGACGACAACTGTGACCGGTATATCCTTGTGTAGTCGGTACCGTTACAGCTCCTCGTTGCTTCGGAAACACCATTACCTGACGTCGAATACAGCTCCAAATATTCAACTCAAAATTCTCCTCTCCAGGATATCTCTCATCTTGTTTTATCAAAGGCCGACATTCAGATCCATATGCAAGGACGGACTTGATGAGAGGAATTTTCCATTCTTCGTCGTCAAATATGGCTCCACCCGTATATTAGGACGGGCCTGAAAAACATGTAGAGTTTGACTTTAGTCTTCCTTAAGAGGAATCTCGATCGTAGATGCTTTTGCAGTCTAAAGTAGCACCGGTTTGCCAGCTTGGTTCTTCTTCGTACTTCCAAATCATTATTATTTGTGATAAGTGAGCCGAGATATGTGTGTGCCTCGAAGAGCTGTACTCTTCAACTCTCCGGAGTTTACGGATTCGTCCTTGGCATATGGGCGTGTATTTTGTCTTGGTCTCGTTGAACATCAGTCCCATTTGGTCGCATGCATCCTTGAGAGTCGGTAAAACAATTCTAAGAGAAATTTTAGGAAAAATATGAGTCTGCCGTTTTGCTCCAAATGTCAAACAGAAATTTTTATCAAAATTTGTTTGGTTTTAGTAAAAATTTAATGAATTAATATATAATATAGTCTATAACGTTCAGATAGGGACCACGCTATAGAAAAAAACGCTTTAGAAAGTTAGGCACCTATACAAAATTTGGGGTTAGGTTTTTTTTTAACTTTCTTTGCGATTTGAATCAAATCAAACATTTGACCCATTTTTGTATTTTCAATGACCTTGCACGTGTTTAAATCGTGTAAAAAAAGGTATTGTGATGAATATCCCTGGAAAGTATTTAGATGGTGATTCACCAAAAAAAGAACAGAACACGCCTAGCGAAGTAAAGGGGTAAACAGCCGCTGACAAATATTTTCTAAGTACACGTACATATTTAAAATGCACCTTAATAATATATTTACGAAAATTTTAATTTAACCTTGAAAATATTGCGTTTTGTAATATGAACGCTATAGGAGGGTTGACTGTAATTACAAATTTATTCCCTTTTGGGACACCTGATCTTACGGCACCTGTTTGTGCCACACAATCTGGCCATATGGAAGACGTACCCCTGATTAAACTGCTTCGTGGATCAGCAAGATCTAAGCTTCTGGCTTAATTCGTCGATTTTAATGTATTTTCTGGTTCCTCTTACTAGATTTGAACTTACGAAACCAGGATTGCCATCTGTTGATCTCAACAAAAAAAATATCTTGCAAGGACTTCTCTTCCACTGTGCTTGTTTTGTCATTTTTTACATATTGCACTATATCAGTGATGGGGAACCTTTTAAAAAGTGTCAAATATTTGTTCTTTATTTCTTCTAATATATTGATTATCACCGTATGCGTTTTAATTAAAATCGTATTCCTATATTTATAGTATTACAAAAATTATCGCATCTGACGGCATCGATTAGTATTATCGTATAATTGCGTCCATTCCCGTGCATTTTCGACACGTTCGTCGTCGTTTTAGTACTTAAAGTTAAAAATAAACACTTACATTCTCAATGTATTCCAATGTCCCCGTAAACATATCAACGAAATGTGATTTATAATTAAATACGATAACCGATCTGGATATCACCGGTCTTATCTAAATGTGATATCTTTATTATTGTAACCGTATGTATTTTTTTTTAAACAGTAACTAATACATGCCATGTTTGCAGTGGCGATAATTTTAATTTATATAATAATTGCATGCGATTCTGATTCGTCTCGCATTTTTGAGACTTTTTCACGAAAATATTCATCGAACTCGTCGCGACTCTGTTCTAATTGCGTCGATAAATAGAATAGACGTCCGGATTTGTTTTGTAATAATTTTATACACCAGTTATATGTGAAAGTTTATTATTTATTTTTTTCATAGCTATAATCTTACGTTTTTTTTATGTGATATAAAGAGAAATCTCATTTATCGTTTCATTCAAAATTATGTAACAGCAACAATTTATTTCTCAGGCATCTGTATTAATTGTTTTTGTCGATAAATATAAACATATTATAGCTTAATGTGTACTTTATGTATTAATTATGATTTAAAATACTATTATTTTGTATACGTATTTATATATATATGTGACGAGTTGCCTTATCGTGGTGCTAATATAGATTTTGTATAATATTATGTATTTATAATTTTGATACGTCCGATTAGGATAGTTTCAACTGTTCCGTCGTATCAAATATGATACGAAACACATCCAGATAATTAATTACAGTTCGTAAATACACTCGTCCTTCTGTTTAAACGCAAAATCGAAGGACGCGTATATCATTTTTATTGATATTGGCATTGATTTGTATTTAATCGTCGTGCCAATTTATTATTTAGCGTAATTTACAGTATTCCGCCATGAAATAATGTGATATTTTATACCGTTGCATTTTTTTGCAGCGGAATGGGAATGAAATTCTCATCAGGTATCATCATACGAATTTATATATTATTTGTACAAAACACGATTACCTATATTCTGTATTTATATGTGTATGATTATACGTGTCCAATATCAAAAGTCCAGTTATTATTGTTTTTAATGTTTAATCGCAATGGACGACACATGAAAACGAAGCAATATATATTTTTAATATGTACGTAATGGATAAATTGTTGCCATATATTTTTTTTCAAACATCAAATAAACTTTAATACATTACAAAATGTTTTTTATTTATTTATAATTATATATATATATATAAATCTATTAATCGATATAAAACTAAATCACAGGATCAGATCGGAATGAACCGATTCATTATTACGACTCATTGCATCGTCTAGATTAGGGCGGAATCAATTTTCTGAAATTATATTAATATATATGTTATATTGTATTAATGAATCGTTCGTAATGCATATATATATACTAACTTTTTGTCGTGTTCATCTAGCGTATCTTTGAGTACTAATTCTAAGTCTTGCGATGATATTCTGGCGACCTCTTCGCCTTTGGCTTTGAGGATCTCTTCGACGTTGCGCAGACCGTTGAGGTCTGTGAACCATTTGAGGTTATCGGCGATGAGGTGGTTGTTTTGACAGCCGGCGCAGCGCACGATCACGACGCCGCGCTCGTAGCCCAAACGCGATATCATGTGCGTATTGCGGGCGTCGCATTTGCGACATGTATAGCTCAGCTGAAGGCGCGCCCCCGCCGGAGCCGCGCTGGAGGCCCAACGCGCCTGCCCCAGCACCAGACTCCGAAATAACCTGCCCACTGTCGCCAGGGCCATGCTTGACACTGACACTCGGCGCTACCAACTGTGCGCGCACTGCTGCCAACTGCATCATTCGATGCTCTATCAATGGGGTAACTTTGCTCATTTTTTTATGTACATATCTTGTGAATCGCTTGCAATAAAGATGAAATACGCAAAAATAAATACGATATTTCTAATATGCGAAGAGAAAATTAATAAAATGCGTTAAAAATAAATTAGTTTTAACCCTTTAATCGCCACGCTAATTATATGGATTTTTACCGTACGCCACCATTATTTATTCATAGATAAATACGTAGTAGCATTCCCGTACCTGTACGGCGTGGCGCTGGTGGTTAGGCCAATTTCTCGCGCCTGTACGGCGTGGCGTCCAAACGGTTAATGTTATCATGAGTTATATGCAAAAAATCGAGTGATATCCACCATAGACAGTATTCTTAAAGCTGGATTTATTTGACCCGGATGCAAAAAATTGGCCGGAAGAAGTTTAGTCAGCAAAAGTATTTGTTTATATAAATAAACTATGTATTTGCATACAATTAAATTATTAATGACATCCCCATGTGACAACATTTAAAAGCCGACAACTAGAAAATTATCATTTTAACATTCCAAGCAAGATTTTTATATAAATTTAAAATTTTGGAA
Organism: Philopotamus ludificatus; assembly: GCA_022495035.1. NCBI lineage: Eukaryota > Metazoa > Arthropoda > Insecta > Trichoptera > Philopotamidae > Philopotamus > Philopotamus ludificatus. The sequence goes on along the minus strand of JAGXCT010035434.1, from coordinate 59,701 downwards.
AAAAAGAAACCGCGCAACGGGAAAATCATTATATTTGAACGAACCGCAGTGAGTAAATTTTGATGTTTTATAAAAAGCTATCTCAGAAGGAGCTGCGAGGCAAGAAGTTCCAAAAAAAGTAAAGACGGCTATTCAATAGCTTATATTTTCCCTTAAACTAAAAAACCATGCAGCAGTTTGTACATCCCTGATTTAAATCAATATGTATACACTTCTAATTGGACTTTTTTCAAACCAAATTGGACATTTTCCAAACCAAATTGGACATTTTGCAAATCAAATTGGACATTTTGCAAATCAAAATGGACACTTTACAAATCAAATCGGACGCAAAAGATCAAATTAAACAATCGTACATATAATTCACACATTTGGTACATTTCTATTCACATATGTTTGTCTGTATACAAAATATACATTTACAGAAGAATCATTATTGAAAAATTCTTACAAAATAAAAAAAATAATATTAGATAATGCAAAATGTCCAATTTGATTTGCAAAATGTCCTATTTGGTTTGAAAAATGTCCAATTTTGTTTGGAAAAAGTCCAATTTGAAATATAAAATTTCCAATTAGAAGTGTAAAACCTGCATTCATCATTTCATGTAACAAGAAAAAAAGAAAAACGATTTCTTATTATTTATCAGTTTATCCCGACGTAACAATTTATATTTTTTAGAAAAAATTGAGGCCCAAATGCCTAAAGGGTCCCGATCCCTAGCATCATTTTGCCTTAAGGTAGCTTAGATCCTCAATTTTAATTCTGGAATAACAAGCAAAAAATCGCAGACGTAAACAACCACGTCAGGAGAGGAAAGGGTATCTGCTCGTACCCTATAAAATTAGGCAACCAAACAACAAACGCCAGAGAGGATCGCAGCTTCACCCTGAGCTAAAACTATCCTTGACTATGCCCAAGTCTTGTGTACTGGAGCTCAGCTCGTCAGACGCACACTCTCACCATGAAGAATCAAAGCTGCAAACCGCTAAATTTCTGCTCCTGCCAAGTCAGCAATTCTGGACATCATCGTTAATACACCTCCAAAGACCATCTTCGCCGTGAGACGACGTCTACAGACTAAGTGGACATTGCATCATCGCCACACCCTGACTACCTTTATAAACAACCACATCAGCAGCCATTGGAGTCTGATTAAGTCATCCGTTGAATTAACACCATCACTCTTAAATATTCTTTTTTTGAATTTAAACTTATCAAACTACTTTAAAGTGATAAAAACCATATTGATTGGACAAAAATAACAATGAGAGGTGACCGTTTTCAGATTATTGTGAATTTTGCAATATGGTTGTTAACGTCACCCGAAAGATCCTTCAATAGGGGGCCCTGAGGGTCCCCCAGTGGCTTGCATCCTTAAGGTAGCTACGTGCCAGGCTGTATTAACCTAGCCGTGCCGATGGGGTCCATTTGGGACCCAAAGTTTTTGATTTTTCTAGAACTTCTCTTATAATATAAATCCAAACTTTTTGTATTTGAAGTGTAGTACACTTTATTGTCCGCAATTGCGAAAAAAAAATAAAAACAACAATATTAACTAAAACTTGGGGTCCCAAATGGACCCCATCGGCTAGAGCCGTTCGTTTCAAGCCGCCGCAACGGATCGGTTAACAAATATTGCGAGCTTTTCGAATTAATCATATTTATCAAGGTGCAGAAAATTGACCGGTTCAATCATGTACAGAGCTTTCCTCTGGATATAGCCCCCAGACTAAGTAGAAGGTCATCAAGGTCAAAACTCATACGTGGTTATAGCGTCAACGATTCAATCAAGTGAAGAATATAAGAAATTTGAATAAAAAAAAGCGTTTACAAATGGAAATTTTATTTCTATAAATGCTTTTTATATAATTATTTGTAGATATAGATACACATATTCATGCATGGTCGAATACGGACATACTCCTTATATACTATTTGCACTCCACTCACATAAGCTTAATAAATACTTCATCCAATAAAAAAAATTAACCGAAATTTCGTAAATCCTACAGCGTAATAGAACTACGTACGTACAATAGAATAAGGTAGAAAAGTCTTATTTTTCATCAGGTACAGTATGAAAATGAATTAGACAGTATATAAACTTTCCTAAATAAAGTGTTTGTAAACTATTACTTAAAAAAAAACAAAAATAAAACTAAAGAGATCAATAAAATAGTTGAGATTAATAAAAATTAAAACGTAATACGAGCAAAAATTGCCGGAACACGGATATATTATCATTGTCGAGTTTTATACACGATGAAACAAACTTATCGTTAATATTTTTTTTATTTATTATCATAGCATGGCACAGCGCAATGAAGAACATTTACCACTATCACTCGAATTTTATAATTATTTAATGCCAACAATACTCCAAGGCGAAATTTTAAAAGCACATTGACGTTTTCGTTATAACAAGTCTTCCGATATCACTCTCATAATACTTACGGCCGTTGCAAAAACACATTATAAAATCATCTAATCCGATAACAATATAGCTTTCTTGTATTAAACACGATACTTGGAAGCGATACATAACCATTAATATCGATAAATATATTTATACGTCGAAACTCTCCTCCGCACACAAGCTCGTACAAAATGACATGTGCACATATACGTGTATAACTAATGGCTGAAATACGTTATGCTCACAATAAGCAAATTTATATTAAAACTCACGATCTTCAATCGATTAACATCTAGACGGCGTCATAAGAATCACCTCACTTTATTGCAGAGAACGAATTCATGGCCAAAATCTGTTGTGTCGTTGCCAAAAATTCAAAACAAAAAAAACAAAAGCGTACGAGAAACAAGTGAATTACAATAGTGTATTGGATGAATATAAATTATCGCAATGATTAAATTAAATAAATAAATTTACAAAATAACGCATTTGGATATAAATTTGATTGGATACGTATTCTAAACATATGTATACAAAATACGAAAATAATTAAATACTTTAGCATAATCGTAATGATATGACAATGTTTTTAGATATAAATGTATAAAAATTTCGTTGTACGCATTACAATTTTAATCATTCCGTTGTCGTCGTCGTCGTATCGTCGCAAGCGTTCCGCGTAAATAATATCAGTAATAATAAAATATTTACAAAAAAAAATTATATCAAAATTGACAAAATCATTTGCGTCGTGTAAAATATTAAAATGCGTCGGAACATTCCTCAAATCTCGTTTAAAAAATTACATTACAAATAATAATTATCAGTCAATCTTAAATATGAAATAAATAATTTACAGTGCTTCCCAATCTAATCGTTTGAATCACCGAACGATATATTAGGGCGACCGAAAAGTAATCAAAATTTCTTCGATGAGCTCATTCACAGTTATTTTGTGTCAAAACACAGATTTTTTTTTTTTTCTATTATGCGATAGTGGATTCAGATCCTCGTCAAACAATTGAGGAATTATTATTGAAGATTATCTGCCCATGGTCTACAGTTCAGAATCTTCGTTGCATAGGAAATTGGGTTCCTCATGAATTAACGGGGACAGTGCTCGATCAACGGCACACCATCTGCCCGTCTCTTTTGTCTTGGTATGAAGCCGATCCGTTTTTGCGGCGAATTGTAACTAGAGATGAGAAGTCAGTACTATAAAATAATCCTGTACGTAAAAAACAATGGCTTTCTTCCAGAGAAGTACCTCATCCGAACCCCTGAAAATCACTAACAATAAAAAAGGTCTTATCCCTATCATCGGATCTCAGATTACGACCTTTTCAGATCGTTAAAGCATACATTAATAGATAAAAATGTGAAAATGCCTTAAAAAAAGGAATCAAACAAAAAGTGTTAATATAATTATTTTGTTGATTAGTATTTAAGATTTTTTAAATAAATAAATGTTTTTTGGCGGCAAAAAAATTTTGATTACTTATCGGTCCCGCTAATAAATAAAAATTAAAAATGCACAGTCCGACGATGTGTACATCAGACTCGAGTCTCCGCCTTTTGATCCGGCTCCAGAATGTCCGAATGAGATTCACTAATATAGCTGTCACTCTCACAATGTCTCATCGCTCGATCGTTGGCGTGTCTCGCATTATACGCCGGCTTCTTATACCGCCGATCCTTTATGGTGATTTGTTTATACAGCTCGTCTATTTCGCTCACGAGCGACACGGGGCTGTCGTTTTCGACGCGATTCACGTCTGGACAACTGACGGCAGGACTGTGATAGCGCAGATCGGAGGACTGCATCCCCTGGCTGGCGTTCCTCCAGCCTGCGTTGTAATTAACGTAATGATTTTCGTAATCGTCGTCGGGCGGATTGTGCGACAGCTCGCCGTTGCTGAAACCGAGATCGTTGACGCAGAGCGACGTCGGGGGCGGCGCGTACAATCCGTGACTCCGAATGCTCACCTCCGACATTTGATAGTTAGGAAAATATATATCGCTCTCGTTCTCAAAATTGTGCTCGACGGAATTGATATTATTCGGTTCGAACTCGTTTTTATTCGACAATCCGTAACAACCGTCATTGTGCGTATTATTATCTAAATCGGCGAACATCTTCGCGCCGACGATGAAATTATCCGACTCGCAAGCGTCGGCTCGCTCGTTGACGACGTAATTCGATTTGTTCACGTCGTTGCTGCTCGTATTGATGTTTTGCAGCGATCGATTGAGACTCTTTTTGGATAGAACGCTCTCGTTCAACGTATCGGTGCTCTCGTTCTGCAGCTTAGAACAGCTCGTATAATGCTTTTTACTACCTTTACGCGCGTTGGCGTGTTTGAAATCGATATACTTGTCGAAACTCGGAGCGTCATCCGTATCGCTGGTTATTTCGTGTGTGGAACATAAGGCACTGTGCGTTTCTTGCAGTGACGTCAGCTCAGAATGTGTGTTCAACGTTTTATCGGAGCCGAGCTGATTCAACGGCGTCGCCACCTCCGACGTCGAACTGTATTCCAAGCTGCACTGCTGCGAAACGGTTCTCATAGTCGGCAAACTCTCTATATTGCAATCGAATCCTTCTCCGGAAACGCTACACGATTTTCGAACGTCATTGTGCTCAAAATCGTCGGACCTCTGTTTAATTTTGCTCGACGATACGACCTGATGTTGCGGCACCTTCGTTTCGGGAATATTCGTATATATATTCATGACGATCGGGTTTTGATTCAGCACCTTTGCCTCGGCCGGCTTTTCCCGCTTGTTATATTGCTTCGGCGGTTCTTTTTCGATGACGTACCGTTTCAGCTGCGGTTTATTCGATTTGTCGTCGTTGTCTGAAAGGATGTTCGGATTGATATGATTCCGCGTCTCTTTAATACCGTTATCGGACAGCTGTCCCCGCTCCACGTGTATATTCGTATTGTTGACTTTGGCGCCCGACGTGAACAGATTGGAGACGCCGTCCATATTTTCGATGGACGGCAAGGCGACGCTCGACACTTGCGAATCCGTATCGAAGTTATGCCGCCTCGGAATGTCCAAGCAATTCCGACGTATGTGTTTCCGTTGCTTTTTGAAAAATTTTCTAGCTACGTTGCTCTGATTGGCGTTGTAAAATATTTCGGCGCCGTTCGTCCCGGCCTCGGGGAACGTGATGACGGAATTGTTCGATCGATACTGTTGCCTGTGCAACACGACCAGGTTCATATTTGATATTTTATTGCCGTTGGGCAACGAATCCGATATGTTATGACTGTTTAATTCCGCCGCCGCTTTTAATATATTGCTGTTATTCGATTTGCTGTTCGTTCGGTTCGAATTTTGACTGCTGGATCTGGAGCGAGCTTGAGCGGCGGCCGCGTTCGAGATAGGAGCCAACGGATGATGATTTGCCGTGACATTTTGAGCATTTGTGTCGAATATGCTCCGAGTTCTACAACATTTCTTCGTTTTTCGCAGATAACATTGCATCAAGAGCCATTGCGATCTGACATCGCTGCGTGCTATGCCGTAAAAGAATAAGATGAAGCATCCCAAGGTCGTAGCTAAGAGTGCATATAAAATACTGAACACGTCTTCTTGCAGCAGAAATTGAAACGAAAACGGATGATGGATCGCGATACATCCGCAGCCCCACGCGACTAAATAAATAACCAACACGATAACGTGAGCTCGCAGCTGAACAATCGGCGTATGCTCGATATCTTCGATCTCACTCTCGACCGTACTTCGTTCGCTTTGCCGATCGGCCGTATTGTTGACCAGTAAGCTCGGCTCCCACATCTCCAGATCGACGTTCTCCGTCGCCTGCGTACCCTCCGATAACTGTCCATTGACGTTGCGTATCGTACATCGTATCAATAAAAACAATATCAATATAAATACGACGATAATTCCGGCTGGCACGAACACCGTGCTCAACGCCGGCGCATTACTGAGAAAGCAATGCGAGTACGAAGCGTAATCTCGCATGTTGACTGCACCCGATATTCCGCATATGATCAAAGCGATACCCCAACCGACGAGGTAAATCCCCAGTATCGGTTTTTGTATCAGCACATCGGGCGATTCGTCCTCGGGCGACTGCAACGACTGGTTCTGATTCTTCGACAAATTCTTATACAGCTGGCTGACGGTGACCGAGATCCACAAAAGGCAGCACAGCGTAAAATAATGCACGAGGATGCCGACGGCCTGACACAGTTTGATGTCTTCCGTCTGATAAATTCCGAGCGTATACATGAAACAGAGCAGACTGAACGCCAGCCACGTGTTTATCAGCGAATGCTTGGTTCTGACGGCCATATGTATCGCCGAATAACACAATATATACGTGACCACGATCGCCAGCAAACACGTCAACAAAATCGTGCTTCCGACGTAAATAGCCGGATGCGAAAACTTAAAACGAGCTCCGCTACTCCTGCAAATAAAAAAAATAGTCAGTAATATGTGGACTACGATAAACGATAATAAATAATATATAATTACCTTCCACCGTAAATTCCCTTTTCGACGTTCTGCATCAGTCCGACGTATCCGAGCTTATAGCACTCAATCACAACCATGTTCGTAATGATATGCAGGGCAATGCAACCGTCCGGTGAATCGGACCACCTCTTTGTTTCTTCGTTCCAAAGGACGGCTTTTCCTCCGACCCCGGATTTAACGCTGGAATCGCGAACCATTATATAAATAGGATCGGATAACTGGTACGTCAAACTTATATTCGCTAAAATAAATATATAAAATTATAGCGAATATTTAATCATGTTAACCCATGAATGCATGGTGTTGCAGAACTACAACACCAGTTTCCGGTCATTATCACGCCGATTTTGATATAAAAATATATTTTTTATTTAAGGGTTAAACAAAATAAAATACGTACTGAGTTTAACTCCGACGACGGGAGTGGTGATGGCCAATTCGCTCGCACCGTTGACCATTTTATGATCGTTCAAATTCCAACCGCCTCCATTTATTTCGAAATCGTTACTATGATTGTATAGCTTCGTGGGTAACTTCGTAAAAAATGCCGCTTTATCGAACATGGCCACGATTAGACTATACGTCCGGTGTATACCTCCGGAGCCGACCGACGACAACGCTTGATGATCCATTCTATACAACAACGAAGCCGGTATCTAAACAATTACAAAAACATTAAAACCTGTACAGTCATTTAAAATTATTACGACGTAATAATACCTGTATACTGGCATCGATTATTTTATCACGTTCTGTTAAAAACGGTGTTATAGTTCTATTTGTCGTGGAACAACGGAAGAATCTGCTCTTATCGTTCTCCGATTTTTTAATCAAATCCGGCTTCGTATACCAAACACACGTCATTCCGGTGAAGCTCTCTCGTTTAATCGGAAATCTCTCCAGAGCTAAATTTTTCTACAATATAAATTGAATTTATTAATTAGTGTTTAATTGAATCAAAATATTGCAAATAATACAAATTTACTAACCTTATGTCCTTGTATGTTCGATGTGTATTGGGAAATATCCTCGATTATGCTTACTAATGATGAACATGAATTATAAATATTTTCGGCAGCGTTGAGGACGGTTTGCGGAAGATACATCATTGTGTTGACAATATCCAATAAAACGGAACCTACAATATCAATCGTAATAATAAATAAACTACAGTCGCATTAATAATTTCCGCTGCATCGTAACAATTGCATAATTGTCTCCGATATATATTAATATAGATTAAAAATTAATAACGTATGGAAATTTAATCGGAAAAACAATGGATCAATCCAATACGATATGCAAGTGCGAGTAAAACTGTACTAATAACACGTGTGGCGAGAACTCTAAAGGTGCGTTTCCAAACCATCGCCTCGATAACGCGATGAGCGACGGCATATGATTGCTACCTACATTGCCACTCGCCCGCCCGTGAGATGCAACAAATACTTCCAGCAGAAGGGGAACCGATTGTCTCTACATTACTACGCAGTTCAGATTTTATTAAGCCGCAGTGCGCGCTGTCAATTTGATTCTTCACTACTGTGTTTAATACAGTATTGCTGCCGCAGTTATAAATAATGGCACTTTTTACGGATGATGGAGTTAAAAATCCATCAAATGAAGTGTCTCAGCATTCTTCTCATTTGATTGTACAAAGTTTTCGATTTCCAAAAGATGAACAATAAAACATAATATTTGGAAACAAATCGCTAAAGAACTAAATTCTTATTATTTTATATGTATTTATAATTTATTATAAACAACAAACAATTGGTATGGAGAAAACAAAGATCGCCTATGACTTGAAAACGAACCAGGCAATCAGTAGCATCATAATAAATTATTTCGTGCTGACTGGATCTACATTGCTTTGCCACGATACTTCGCTATTCGGGAACAAAAACATTCCTTTAACTGCTTCCTCGAATACAAAAAAAATATCTAAAAAATGTTGAAAACCCTGTCCATAAAATGTTTATATTTTGTGATTTTCATTGTTTTATAATCTAAAGTATGCGTATATAATTTGGGAATTTGATTTCTTTCTAAATGTTAATTCTTACCTTTAAATTTCAGCGATAAAAAGATTGACTACCCTTGTCTTAAAATTCATATTTTGCTATTTCTGCTGAATTTAATATTGTTGGGAATCTATATTTAATCTTAATCCAATTGGTAGTTTGCTCTTGAAGTTATGCTCAATTTACGAAATTTTGTTGGGTACTTTAAGAAATTGACTTCAAGATCTGTGGATGATGTGCCCCCGCCGTTAATGGGTGACATCTGCCGAAAACAAGGATTTTTTATATTTTCTATAGTCATAGTCAACCCTCCTATAACGTTTCTTGTAAATCGCTGTTTTCTACAAAATTCTAATATTTTTAGGTCAATTTATTTATTTCGTAAATCTATAATACATTGCTGAGCGAAATAAAGATCAATGCTCTTTGGTTGACAAGGAATTTTGTAAAAAACAGCGATTTAGAGGAAGCTTTATAGGTGTATTGACTTGTACTGCTATCTTGTCCTGAACTCTCGGGCGTAAATATTATATAACGGCTTTTAAAGCAAAGTTAGCGATAGCCGAGGACTCTAACGTGGGCGTATGCGGTAGAAAAGAGTTGGCTGAAATAGGACGCCAACGTGGCGTAAACGGATGTTAAAGTGTTAATATAATTATATGCTTCAAATTAAAAACAAACAAAAATCCATTTTTGCACTTTTTTGACTGTTTTTGCAAAAATTATTTGCTCATGAAGTGTTTAATTTTGTCGAGCCCATAAGTCTTCGACATTTTCAAAACCACTTGTTCTCGCGATTCTAATCACGGTCTGCGTAGTATTTTCATTCATTCTGCTCGATATTGTTGTCTAGGCAAGAAATTTCTAAGCAAGGCAAGGCATAGACGTAATGTAGGTAGCTATCAAGTGCCGTCGCTGTTCGCGTCGACGGGGCGGGGGTTCGGAAACGCACCTTAAGTCGGAGGTGTGTTCTCAGTCTGCGGCGGAACATCGCTGAGTTTTCGTGTCGTACTTACATGTCATATTTATTAGTATAAAAATCCAAAATATCAACCAAACTATAAAGCATATCACGATTAACTACTTTTATTCTTAGAATAATCCATTTTACCATTTTAAATCAAGATATTGATAAAGAATTCATCAATATCTTGACTTGAAATCCTTGGGGTCTATTTTCCATAGTAAATCGAGGGCGACGTCGGTGGTTTTGAGCCAGATTGGTTTAGAGTTTACAAAATGTATAGAACGGTAACGTTTCTTTCTGATTAATAATGAATAATGAATATTCCAAAAAATACTGAATAACTTATTCTTTTCAAACCTAATGATTTTTTTAAGGTATTATATAAAGAATTTTTGAATCTACATCGATAATAAAATCAGGTGTAGAATATTTATAGTACTATGGATAGCCAAAAGAACTAAAATGCCAATCTTTAAAGACAGTCACAATTTCTATGATCAGAACAAATGTATGTCAAAAATGTGATAGGAAATTTACAACCCTTAATAAAATGTAGGTATCTCATTTCTGATTATTTCATAACTGAATTAAAAGATATCTTAAAAAATCTGATACAAATGAAATATATTCATGGTCATTTGCGACTGTGTTAAGTTTGTAGTCGGATAGGTGTCCGACGAAAAATATGAATTTAGAGAATTCTGTATGACACTCACTGCCTTTGGAATACGTAATTAAAAATACCCATTACCTCCGCATGTTTATAAATTTAAATATTGAATATAATTTATTGCTATCTATTTTCCGTTGGATAAACAAATAATGTAAATTTCAATCCGACTGAAATAATATAAAATTAACCAGTATCGTGGTTTGACACTAGGGTAATATTAGTTTGAGGGACTTATTTCCTTGCATCTTTAGAATCTTTATCGAATCTATAAATGAGTGATTGGCGCTACGGAATATTTATGTTATGCTAAATATGCCACTGGAGCTGAATAATCAGTCTCCATAAACTATTCTATCGGCCTTGGATGTATGAAAATTTAGCTTTAACCAAGTATATTCTAGATTTGTTATATATTATGCCCATAAGTAATGTCGTTTTTTCGAATCGCCATTTTTAAAATAGTCTCCTTCAGTTTGTTAGGCAATAAGGATGTGTTATAAGTTTCTCTTGTGTAGCGGCTTGCTCGTGGCCTTTGGACAAAAAAAACGGTTTCCTTTATCCCTCTGACGACAATAGAAGGACAATCCATCAAAACATCTGCGGAGCTGTAATTTTTTTTCTAACACTTCATTTGTTGCTTACAGAGGCTACGCGAAGGATATTTGCGAGATGTACGGGTATTGGATGTCAGGAATGCCAACAATGGTTCAAAAATTTAAAATCTGGTAATTTTTTTTTTTAAGTTCTGGTTCGCATGGATTGGCCAGTGATAAAGCAGCCGAATTCTGCAACTCAAAGACGACCTGACCCTATGCTGACTCATTGGAAAATTATCGGTGCGATCGCGCAAGTATCTGGGTCCAGTACCTGGGAGGGTCCTAAAGAAGTTGGCAAAGATTCAAAAAGAAGGTGTTTGGGTCGCATTCACGTGCAACCTCATGTTGCGAAATTGACGTGTCATCATGGCCAAAAATGTGCGAGACGATTGAGCTCTGCCCATTTTTCTCTTCGTCTCAAATATTGGTCTGAGTTTCACAGAATTTATACATATTAAAAAAAATTAATTTTTCGCTGTCCCCTCTGGCACAGTTATATAGCTGGCAATAATGCTCACTGGCAATTGTAATTCTATTAGAGATCTTTGCCGGCGCTCGAGTGGCTGGATACAGTCAAAACATAAGCGAAAAAAAAAATAATATAGAAATAGATAAAAAAAAAAAAACTATGTAAAAACAAAATAATAAAAATAAAACACAGCATGAAAAAAAGCACATAAAAAATATTATAAAAATTAGGATAAAGATTGATGAAGCGCAGCCTAATAAAGCCAAGAAGAAGTTATTAAGAGCATTACATCCAATATAAGGAGAGGGAAAATAAGCAAAAAATAAAAAAAGGAGATAAGAGGAGAACAGCTGTGCAAAGGCTGTTAAAAAGAAAGCCTTGTTTTTAATTTTTTTTTTAAATCTGATGATGATTTTAAATCCAAACTTGGGTAAAATAGATCTGACTATGATTTGGCTATCTTTTTTTTTTTCTTTGAAGGAATCTAAAATGGTTCCGAAAGTAACCCTAAGGACAAGATTGGAGAGAAAATAAGTAGTCCGAGAGGGAGGAGGATGATGGGTTTATATTTTGAATTTTTTGGGTTATTGAAAAAAGGAGCGGCATATGATTTTGGCAAGGTTTATAAGAGGAGGATCTTTGCTATCTCAGTATATCTGTGTTCCTAAAAAACCAAGGTGCGTTTGTAATTATGCGTAGTGTTATATTTATTTTCCTTTGAATTTTGTTTATATAGTAGGATGCGTCTAATCTGAGAAGCGTATAGAATTTGAGGACGGATGATGGCAGGATAAATGAGTTTTTTCAATTTTAACGAAAGGACACTGTTTTTGCCTATAAGAGGATTTAAATAGGATTTTTTTAATAATATATTCTACGTGAGGTCTTTAGGAGAGCTTTTTTTTATCGAAAGTGGCCCCGAGGCACTTTGCTCCAGAATCTCCACGAATAAGGGTGTTTTAATAATAACATTTGGAGGATTTGACATTCTTTAATGAAAATATTGCCTGTGGCTCCAGAGGGGCTGGATTTGAATGACCCACCGCTTCACCACTTTGAAGTTTGTTTAAATATAACTGCAAATCAAGTTTTATGCATGAGGTATTGTATTTCACTGCGGCTGATTATGGCAAGTGTTGCCTATGCAAGCGCCAAGAGGTATTATTTTATCTTTGGAGTCGGGATATCACTCGTATAGATCGAGAACAAGAGTGGAGAGAGATCTGATCCTTGAGGACTCCAGCCGCAATCGGACGGATGGAGGAGAAGTTAGAATCTAATTCATCTTTAGCTGACTGATTTTTAAAAAATGATTGAATCAATTTTATATATGGAAGGGGATAACCAGCCGAGATGAGTTTAAAAATTAGACCGTCATGCCAGACCTTGTCAAAGGCACGAGTGATATCTAAAAAAATTGCACCGGAAGAATGTTTAATATTAAGACCTTTCCGATAAATCTGAAACGCTGGGGCTAGCTTGATGACAAGTGGAGGGACCCGGTCAGCCGTGTTGTTCCGTCAGGAAGTGCCTGAGGTCCGGGGTTAATTTATAATCCATCGTTAATTATTTTTTTCGCGCCGCCCATAGAGGAAAGGAGGCCGATAGGGCGGTGAAGGCCCATGCGTCAGGAGGTCTTTGCCGGGTTTGGGGATGAGGATGACATTAGCGGTTTCCATGGTAGCAGGCCAATTATATTGCAAATGAAGAATTAAAAATTTTAAAATTGCCAGCATGCCTTAGGAGGAAGAAATTTTAATGCTTTAATTGATTTGTCTAGTCTGGCGCTTTCCTGGATTGTGTGCAGGAATTCTATTGTAGAATTTAATCCGTGGATCAATGCGGGGATGTGTGTGGTGATGATTTGAACTAACATCTAATAGCTGAGTCTACTAGTTTCTTTTGTGTTTTGCATGTTTTGAGTGTGCAGGGAGGAGAAGATGGATTCCAATGAGTCAAAAGCAAAGGCATTACATTTTCTATATGTGGAGAAAATGGCTAATGAATTGGCTTACGACGGGCGATAAAGATTTCATTAGATGTCTATGATTCCAAAATTAAGTGCCATAGGGATTCGTTATTCTTATTTAAATTTCACCTTTGAAGAAAGGTTTGATATTTTGGCGTTCCAATTGGAGTTATTCCAGATCCCACTTTCCTGGACTCTCTCTTGATATTTGGCTGATAGGAAATCTGTAGACTGGATCTCCAATCTGATGCCATTTTCTTCTCCGGAGACTTGTTTTTGAGGGAAATTAACGTTTACATGTATAGCGAGATATTCTGGTTCATCGGGAGTGTGTGGAGTAGCCTTGAGATGGTAGTTTGTGGGATTGTGTTTGTGAATTGGTGAAGCGCTGCAGGCCAATTTTGGTGAGGTTGAGGTTAAAGGAAAAAGGAACTTTATTTAGTTTTTTCGTTATTATAAATTTAAATTAATCGTCGTGACATTTATATTGCAGAAGCTAGGAGGTTGGGCTTCTTCATGAATAAGGATTTCTAAAAAAGGATGGCTCTTGTGGATCTGAGGAAAGTTCCGTCTATGGTCCAAATGTTGGGAATGAATCGGCCTTTTGCTGAGGATTGCAAAATCAAGGACGCCAGGGATTATTACGGTGGATTATGTTTACAAGTGTAGTCATTCAAGTAGATATTTGCCAGCTGAAGTCGTCAGTTTATACATCCACTTTACCCAAGGGCTATTCCCACATAGCAGCCCCAAGACTGGTGTTTAGCATTAAAATCGCCAGCTGTAATGGATGGATTGCCGTTAATTGACTAATTTACAATTCGCCGTATACCTGTTTATAGGATTTGATTTAAATCACGAGGCTGGGTTGTATAATGAAGATATCTGAGGAGACCAGAGCTCGTCTCGAGGATTACGGTTGCCGCCTACTAGCAGAGGAAGGTCGGATTTGGATTTGCACGGATAAATTGTTTTTAATAAAATAATTCAGACTGGCCGCTCGGCGGCGGCGACAAGTTTCTAGAAATTGAAAAATTAGGAATGTGAAGGTTTAATAATTTGCTCTGAGGTGAGTTTCCATTGGATTACATAACGTCAATATTGTGCTGTCTGACAAATCTCGGCGTAGTTCTAAAATTTTATATTGAAGGGAATTGGCGTTCCAGCTGGCGATCTTAATGAAGTCTTCGGCCTAATTCCTATTGGCCATCGATCATGGAGAAGTGCCATGTAAATTGATTAGAAGCCGCTTTTTTTCTCTTGAGGAGTTTTAGCGGACATTAACGAGCTGCGAGTTCAAAATCATCATCATCTCTTTGAACGAGCTATTTGTTTTGATTGTGTCATATTATTTCAAATTATTAGTGGATTCTGGTACATTATTGTTATTATTTTGGTTATTAATATTAGTAGGACGAGACGCATCATGAGAAATTTGGATTAATAGCCAGGGATATACTGATTTGAGGAGGTGAGGATTTCTTTACAAATTTTAATTGAGGACATTGTCTAAATGACGCAGTGTGTGGGCCGCCACAATTAAAACATTTCGGAATAATTTCATAGGGTTTATTACATAAATCTGTAGGGTGCGGACCAGCGCATTTCACGCATTGGAATGCCGCCGAACAGCCAGAGGAGGTGTGGCCGAATCTCTGACAGCGGTGGCATTGCGTCTGATACGGTGAAGTGTTTACATATGGTTGAATTTTTACTGCTACATATCCTAAGTGCGTAATTTGAAATAGCTTTTTTGCCTCCTCTGAATCGTTCAATTTAACTAGAAGGGTCGGTAGATCCACTTTTTGGGGATGAGTTCGCGTCAATCGATGGATCTCTTCGATGCCTGAAATCTGCTGGTCCGCCAAAAATTCTTTGGCGTCGTCGACGGAATACGAAATCGGGAAACCTTTAATTAGGATTTTAATAAGCGGATTGTCTCTAATAATGTAGGACGAGTAAGGAATTTTGTTTTCTGTGAGGAGTTTTGTCGTAGCGCGATGTTCGTCCGGAGTGTTAACAAATATTAAGGGCCCGTCAGTTGAATTTTTTATTTCCCTAGGGGCGATTTTAATTTTTTTAAGAGATTCTACAATTCCTTTAATACTATGTGGGGACCTGATGGTTATAGGAGGGATTCGAATTTGTTTTGACTGAGGAGAAGTTAGAGTGTTGGTTGCGTCAACTGGAATGATCTTCGTGTATTGTTTCGTTTTTTGTTGTGGCGGGTGAGATATTTGTGTGGCAAAATATGTAGGTGACTGTTGGGAAGGAGTATGAATTTCGAACGGGGGAGGGAGTGCAGGAAAATCTGTAATAACCGAAGGTGAGTTGGGGCCCGAGCGGCACTTACGTTTTTTTGTGTGCCTGGCTACAGTTATAAAATCTTGGGTATTTGTGGGCTCTTCCATCTCCACGTCGGTGATGGCTGCCGCTACCGGGGTTTGGTCTGACTCCGTGTCGACGCTTTGGGAGTCAGAAGCGTCTTCGTCGTGATGCTCTGAGGTATAATTTGAAACACGTGATGAATTTGATTTCAATCGATCTTTTAAAAAATTAATCTCAGAATATTGCGATGCGTTTATTTTTTTAAGTGTTATTATCTCCTTCGCTTGTTCTTCAATTAATTTTTCATATTTGTCCATACGAATAGTTAAGGTCTCTCTAATGCATTGGTTTTGCAGCATTGTCTCTTGTTTCACCAAGTGGATAAAGGCGGTTCTGCCATGATTGTAAACTTTTACTGGTTCCGTTCTTTATTGCTAAAAAACGTCACTAAGCTTATTTTCGCGTCACCATTTGCCTTTGTTAGTTGTTTCATCTGTCACTTCTTTATTACGATTATTGCTACTGATAGCCATTCGGCTGAATCCTGCCTCCAATGCAGCCGGCTCCCGGCCGAGCGTCTCTGATTTGCCTGGAGGCGGAGTAATGCCTGCCTGGCTCCTCCAGCCCAGCGCTGCTCGCGCGCAGGGTGCGCGGCGAGGCAGGCTCGGGTGGAGCGGGTCTGATGGTGACAAGCGTTTTTTCAAAAATTGTGTGCACCGTCACTGAACACCGCACTGCACCGAACCGCGACTGTCGTGAGCGAATACACGAAATCGAATTGACGTGTGAAAAAATTCAGCACCATCTGATTTTCACTTAATTCGTTCTATAGAACATTTTCTATTATCATCAAAATTTCAATTCCTTAGAAGAGGTGAATACAGCGCTTTCAGACTATTTTCATTCCAAACCCGCAGAGTTTTACAAAAAAGGGATGGATGATTTTAAAGAAATATCGCAAAAGGTTATAGATAATATGAGAAATTATTTTGGGCAAGAAAAGTTAAATAAATTATAAGAAAAATTGTTTAGAATTTCATTGAAAAAAATGATAATACTAATAGTATGCGGAAACGATAATTTTTAAGGTTTTAACTGCGTTTTAGCAAAAAGCGAAGAGTAAAGTACCTAGATTCTTTGTCATTTCAGTAATTGTGCCCTTGATATCAAAAACTAAAGTTAAATAAATATTTTAAATGTTTAAAGTTTATCTCCCGAGGGTGCGTATTTATTATAGGTATGATTCGTTGATGCATCTGAAATTATTTACCGCAATTTCCACGATTGTTCAATATTCATTTTATGAGCACGCTTGAAATACACGAGTGCATTTGCAGTAAGACATATTTTTATTATTCATTGCCACCACATGTCGTATACGATTCAAAATTCTATCCTACGAACCGAAAGACATTCCGATATAAAATGACCCCATCTTCCCATCCCATCCCTGAATACGGCATGACCCCTCACCTCGATTGTAAATCTGTCCGTACCGGAGCCAGTAATCTTTCAAAAGATGACAAATAGTGTCGCATCATCACTCTTCACATGATCTCATTTCACGCATTCCATGTCAGGGGGATCGCGCACTTATCTCGGGGGGAGGGGAGGGATCTCGCAAAAAAGCGACCGGGTCGATTTTCCGGTTCGCCTTATCATTCAGGACGTTATCTGCTAAGCCGCAAAGGTAGCCGGATCCGGTAGATACACGGACCGGATATTTATTCAGGAGACACGCGATCTTAATGGCTTTCACTCCACCATCCCACCTATGCGGGATTCCACCTGTGAGCGCCATCGCTGGAAATCGCTTTGCAATTTTTATCACGAAATTTCTTATTTTTTATGCAAATATTAAGTGGTTAAGCCGAGTAAGCTAGGTGGATTTCGGAGCAATCGTAATCTGCGTAATGAATTGTTAAACACATTGTCAAAGTACGGAAACTATAAAGAGAATAGAACAGCGTTATATAATCATGTAGGTTTTATAATTTCATGTCAAAAATAATCTAAGTTTGTGCTAATTCAGTCGTTACGAGATCTGCACAAATTATAACATTACATAATGATTTATACACTTTTTTCGTAGCATTAAGTAAACCCGATAGTTTAAAACGTCATTAGTTTTACATGGCGCAGTATGCGTATACATTTTTTAAAGTAAGATACCATTTTGTCATTATTTCTACATTAGCAGGGGCATTTTCCACGGGCTAATTTCTCCGGCGTCCATTTTGCGACAAATCGTTACTGGGAATATAAATGTGTTTACGCCGTTTTTACCGAAATCACAAAATAGTAGGAAGAGAGCGCCCATTATTTCTCGTGTAATGAAAGTGAGGGGGAAAATATGGCCGGCGCAATATATCAGATTTAATGGCTAAATGCATCATCTCGCCATAATGAGTATTACAATCAAAGGAATGAAATGTTGTCGATTATTTTAGAAAATTCTAAGGGCGACGCATTACTTTCATTTAAACATAAAAATAAAATACACATGATTTAATATATTTAGCATATAATAATTAAGCGATTTATTAGCAATACATTTCGTGAAATAATTTTAGTTCGAGATTTTAAATATCGCGATGTCCACAATACTTCCATAATGTTTTCTGTAAATGAATCATATTTTTAATCTTGATACTAAATAATAAAAATAGATAAGGAAATAATGAAATTCGCAGTAATACATTATAAATAAATCTTTAAATAAATCTTTAAATAAATAAATAAATAAATAAAAAAATATATATCACAAATTATATTTATAGTATAATTTTGGGTAACTGAAATACTTTTGCTCACGTAACACCGACGTTTGTGATGAGATTTGTGTCCAGGCTCTGACAACTATTGTCCAAATTCTCAGATTTTATTTGTATTATATTATTTGATAGAATAAAACATTAAAGACATCAATGTTCATGGAAAAAATATATAAACTTTACATCTAGCGTTGATAGACCTTCGTTCCAAAACATTTAAATTGTTGTTTTCAACTGTGTAAATTAACCATTGACAAATACTTATTTAAATTATATTTTTTGACCATTAAAATTCTAATATTTATAGTCAACAAGTTAAAAACAACCCTATATGTATTATTTCGCATTTACAGGGCTATGTCTTGATTACTGAAATTTCCGCACGTATTTAGCCAATGCTATTTTCTCTCTGTCTACTAATTGTGAGATTGTTTCATTCTATTTGTGAAGGTTTTATATACTTGCACGTTCTCCAGCCAATTAAACTACTATTTTAAGTTTTTAATAAATAATTATGTCATTATAAAGTAATATTTCAGTTATCAAATGATAACATATTTTACTTAATTTTAAATAAAATATTTAGGAAAATGTAATATAACAATTAAAGAAACGTTGCTCTAGTCCAGTGTCTGCCAAACGGTGTGCCACAAGAAGTATCAGAGTGTGGCTTAAATAATAAATATTTATATTAAGTAAATTTAACATCTACATATTAAAATAAATATTTATCACGAGACAGGGATAGTTGTCTGAAAAATAATAATTTACCTTATCTAAAAAAAAACTTGGTTCTTCCGTTGGGAAAGTTTAGATTGCTAGTTACACGACTGTAGAGTTCTTGGAAAAGAAGAAAAAGCCTATTCGGACGTGTAAAATTCAAGATATTTTGAGAAATAGAATATTACAGATCAGCTTCGAGAATATTTTGCTAATCTAAAGAATAAACTAGAAAATTTATCGTCTCAAAAACTCAGCCAATTGCATTTCTGCGAATCATCAGTGGTGGCAAAATCATTAATAAATATTTCTTTTCTGTTAAATTAAAAAAAAGAACGACAGGAGAAGATGTATTTAACCTGAAAAACAAAAACCTTGAATTAATAAAGATTCAATAGCAAACTTGTGTTAGAATTTGCAAGGATTTACAAGGATCTACAATATATTATTGTTACAATTAAAGGAAAATCAACGATTCTTTTAAGGCTTTGGAGCCCTTCAGAAATTCACAAACCTCGGCTCACTTATCACGAACAACAATGAAACAAATTCGGAAGTACGAAGAAGAACCATGCTGGCAAACCGGTGCTACTTTGGACTTTAAAAGCATCTACGGTCGAGATTCCTCATAAAAAACACCCAAATTAAACTCTTCTAGAATTTCATCGGGCCCGTCCTAACATACGGATCTGAATGTTGGGCTTTGTAAAAGAAGATGAGCGACAACTGGACATCCTGGAGAGAAGAATGTTGAGACGAATATTTGGAGCCGTATTTGACAACAGGAAATGGCGTACCTAAAGCAAGGATTGCAAGAAAGCACGTTTCAACGTTGCGGGACAGTAAGCGGCTGAAAAGGCAAATCAAGGCTGAGGTGGTTGGACTGTGTAGAGAGGGATACTGGTGTTGGATGAGGCTGCTCTACAATAAAGCTGTTGCGCCTATAATGATGATAAATTGTTAGCATTTTGGATTTCGATTTAATATCCTTGATTGGCTACAACAGCAATTAAATCTCTGTTGCCGTTTAGATCTTTTAGGATTTGGTTTTTTGGTGTTCGTGGAAATCAAATAAAAAAATAGATGCAGATTTACATCTTATTTAAAGCCGTGTTTTAACAAAATCCTTTCTAAAAATTAATAGCATCCTTCTCACTTATAAAATTATTACCACTTATGTTGATAAATTATTAAAAAAAAAATGTTACTTACACTATGATTTTCTTTATTCCGCCGAACAAATCCTTTTCATCGGCGTGCTGTAAAGTAATAAGGTTTGCTTGATACTTACTCTAGTCATTTAATAGCCATTAGACGAATAGGCATGGCTAATAGAAAAACGTTCGATTTTCCTGTCAAAAATACAATGTTTTGTTATTCTCAATCAAAACTACTACGCATAATAAATTCGATAACGACATCTTGCGTACAATACTCGGCAATAATTTATATATTTGTCATGTTTATTTTCCGATATTTGGCATGCGAAAAAAATTGGCATTTGTTTTTTTGGGGGTCAAATGGAAATGCGCGATACATATCTATTTGTCAGGGACGTATCAAATCGTTTAGCCATAAGTCACAACAATATCTTAGCGATATCCAGTGTCGTCTGATTTATTTGCGCGTTACGCGCATAAATATTTATGCGCGGCGTTCTCACGCTATCCCGCGGATTTCATTCATAATTTTTCTCTTTATTTCCGCTCTCTTTCGCGTTCGCCGTCTCTCTCCAGCCGTATGTACATATTTTATGGCGACTTTTCCGAAAGTAATTCCTGAGGAGAAAGCCGAGAGGCGAAAGGCGTCCGTGGAATATTTATACGGGCAGCTATCGTTTATTTATCGGTCGTGAAAAACTTGTTTTGTTCGAGTGCACCGATAGATATGTAAGTGTCTCGCTAATAATTTATTCATAAGCGCCGGTCCGACGGGAAAACGAACCAATTTGGGGATATTTTCCAAGTTGTTTGTCTAGGGTCACGTTTCAATCGGATCCGGGACGGTACAGGATGACACGCATGAAACGGCGCTAACCTATCGATAATCCATGAAAAGTGGGTATTGGGTGGTGCAGGGTCGAGGATATAACGTCCCTGTGTACGGCACAATCTGATGCTGTGAGTATATTCTGCGTAGTCTTAAGTGGTGTGAGATAAAGGTACGGTTGGGTCAAATGGGTCTATCTCTTGTTTCGTGGATATACCGGCTGTATTAAATGTCACCATCGCATTTGCATATTGTATTATTTATAATTAAAGTGTTACACATGGACACACCTATAGTTATTTTATACGCTTGATCCAATCTATGTTTATGTAAGCTGTTTAAAAAAATGCTAGAAATTATGCTGATTAAAATTCAATCAGGTTTTCTGTTGTAATAAATATATACAGAAATAGCTTAATTTTAATTAAATACAGAACTCAAATTTTAAGTGTAAACTTAAAAGTATTGCCAGATAACGTCACTGAATAATATATTTTTAATATTAGATTTATTTATATACAAAAATATTTGTTAAAAAATGACACAAAAACAGTATTTTTTTGTGTTATATTTAATAGGGGTAAAATATTTTTTCTTGAATTCAGATTATTCATTGTTTATTGAGTATAAATAAAATTAGAGTTGTATTATAAATTCACAGAGTATTGATATTAACACATGTTCCTTAAATCATTTATAAATACTTACAAAT
Source organism: Philopotamus ludificatus (assembly GCA_022495035.1). Lineage (NCBI taxonomy): Eukaryota > Metazoa > Arthropoda > Insecta > Trichoptera > Philopotamidae > Philopotamus > Philopotamus ludificatus. Next base: position 37,545 of record JAGXCT010035434.1, on the reverse strand, counting down.
ATGTAAATTTAGTTGTTTTTACACATCCATCAAGACGGCTTGAAAACGACAACGGCCTCTTTGAAAGGGGTATCTTTGATACCCTAACCATTTCTTGATAAAATTGTTTTTTTTATTATTTTTCGGAAAATATAGTGGTATATTTTTTAATATATTAATAAACTTAAATTCACCATTAGTTAGCTAAGAAAAAGATTCTGTATGATAAAAAGCAATAGTAAGTAACAAAGAGGGTAAAATAATAGATTCATATAAGATTAATAACAATATATTTTTATGATCGTGAAAAATCATAATTAAATCAATTTTTCATTTTTCTTGAGGCATAAATATTAAATAAACTGAAAAATAAATTCTGCTGGAATATTTATAATTATGTTTAAAATTCATAATCGTGAGTAGTTTAATTAAATTTAAATGTGAGTCTTTAAAAAATATATATTGTAATTTTTAAATTCTAATATTGACACAAAAATAAAGGTCATATTGAAAGGATCATATTTAAAATTTAAAGTGCTCTTTGTATACATTATGATAATATTCATAGAGTACGTTTTTAATGGCTTTCGAATATACTTTTTTAGTATTTCAAACAGCCACTGGCACTCAATCGTTGCATAAAAAACGCTATTGTGATGAAATCCATGAGTTTCCATATTTAAATAAACATTATAGAATGATTTAAATCGCTGAAGCGTTTAAAATATTATTATTTTCGTTCACGAGCACTTTATTGGAATCGTAAAAAAGCGCCGTGTCGTCGGTTATTCCTGAAATAATAAATTATGCAATATCTTTTTGTTACCATTATATAGGCGTTTCAGTGGAATTCTCAAAGGAGCGAATGTACAGTTAATGAGTTCGATTCTCAGAAAGCAGGACCTTAGACTCTGAGTTTTTGTTGCTAAATAACAACCGATACTAATGACGCCATAAATGTAGATAGCCATTAGCAATTAAGGTGGCTGGCCAGAGCTGAACAAATGAAAATTGTTTAAGTGGAAAGTATTCGCATTAGATATCCGCCAAGAAAAACGGTTTTGATGCTAACGCAAGGGACGGATGAGAGTGGTATCCTTTCGAACAAAGACGATGCTTAACGACGCCAATTACGATCCGAGACATTTTATTCATTATTTTTAGACTGATAATAGTAGAGAACGGGCCTTGAAAGCATTGAAATTGCCGTATGACTCACGCGTATTGCAAAATAATAGACAATTATTAACGTGTGTCAATGAACTTTTGCTCTTATCATGAGGAAAACGACATTTTCATCCGTTGGTATGAAGTGGGATACTTTCAGCTCATTCATTATTCAATTATCACTAGTCGAGAGTCGTTAATTAAGGTTCATATTTCCTCCCTGAGAAATCTCGAGAGAGACAATGTTTGTAATACGGCGATGAATGCTTTCATTGCGAAATAAATAAAATAATAAAACCGGAAAATTGCTGAACCAACATTTGCTGAAATGCGAATTAAGATATCTATTATTACTAACAAATAAGAATAAAACAAAATGTTATTACGTTTTATTAGTTTAGTATATAATAAAATATGCTTTTTTTAATTGTATCATACGAATATATTTTTTATTTAAAAAATAGTAATGCTAATCGATTCCCCAAACCACACAATCCTTGAACGGAATATTATGAATATGGATGTTCCAAACATAAAAAAAAGTTTTTTTCCGTGTTGCAGTAACCCTTTTCGAATTTCTTTCACTCGACACCTCCATCTTCCTTTGTGCGAATTAAACTTTGCCGAAAAAACGCGAAGGAAAGTCGGCATCAAACTCGCGATATAATATTTCACCGTGCTTTATGCGCGACGTAATCGCACAGATCCTCTCTGGAGGGCAGGGCCTCAGTTTAAGGTTGTTTCCCCGGGCCAGGATTGATATCAGATTCTCACGCAGAGGGCCATTGTTAGGACCCCCAACTCGGAAGGAGTGAGCCGGAGAAGTTTTTAAGGCCGGTATCTCTCCGGGGGTCATCAGTCACCGGCAATGGCTGGTGGGCATCGCCCTGTGTTTAGCCTAATGTCCACGACATTTGCGTTAACATATTGGCTCAGGGATTTCTTGGAGATTTAAGGGCCTTACCCTATTCGTCTTCATAATTCATAGACGCTAGTCTAAGGTCATGAATGTACCGTGCAGAATTTAACTGTTTAGAGAACGTAATTATTCCTGAAAAACGATTTCTCGTCCAACTTAAAGTCTAACTCAACTTTAATTTTATTCCGTGAGGTCCAAAGTAATGTTTACGGCAACATTTTTTTAATGAAATCTGTGTCATGGCTTGTAGGTAACATACATATAATTACAATAATGTAAGTTTACCGCATCTGATCTAGGTTGGTACTCAGAAAGAATTTATGACACTGACCAGGGGGTTTTTAAGTGTGAGGTACCCGTTATCTCTAAATATTTATTCAGGTAGTTGGCGAGTTAGAATTAAGTAATTTATTGCTATCTATTCTTTGTTAAACTACCGAAAATTATATTATTATAAAGTCAGTGTCATAGCATGTAGGTAACATCTGTTTGGTAATGTGAGGTATCCACGACTTATCTAAGATAATACCCAGGTAGGTTAATCCTCCGACGAAAAATTATGAATTCTGGATTTTTTTATGACATTAGGGAGGGCTGGGGGAATTATAAGTTTAAGAGACTCTATTCATCTTGCATAATTATGATATTTTTACCCAGTGATATGGCTTGTAGGTAACGTGCATATTATTTCTATAATGTAAGTTAAACGCGACTGAGCTAAGTAAGTAATCGGATAGGTATCCGACGAAAACTATGAATACAGAGATTTCTTCATAACACTGGCTAGGGAGTATGTAAGTGTAGGAGACTTATAACCTCCGCATGTTTATTAATTTAAATATTATATATATGAAGGTAGTTGGCGCGTTAGAAATGATTATTTTATTGCTATCTATCCTTTATTGAATATATAAATAACTATACATAAATGATAATATAAATTTTAATCAAAGTGAATTTATATTAAAATAATCAGTGTCGTGGTTTGACACTGCAGCGAATGTTGGTCTAAGAGACTTATAAATAAATAAAATGGTTTTAACGTTATTTATTTTAAATTTGGGTTCAAATACATATAACTTTCAAATTGATAAATACGTAAACAGCGACATATCCGCGCAAAAAAATAATAATGGAATAGAGTAAACAGTATATATTGGCTCATATAACGTGTCAGATTATATTTTAATACAATTAATTTCTAAACTCTTTTAGTTACATTTCGGATATATTAGGGTTTACATTTTAGTCGTTTTTCTTTTCAAAAAACAGATATAGACTGTCAAATAATGTCTCTCAAAAATTATTGTTCGAAGTATATTCGACATACCATACTTTATTACTACAGAATATACAAAGACGAAAAGTAAACTAAAATAATCAAACAGACTGCTTTACGTCCTTCGAAAGATTATCAAATGATATAGAAATTTATCAGTTTTTAATGGATTAAAAATAATAGTTTTAATAATTATTTTGAGCCTTGATTAAATATTTTTCATTATAACTGACCAAATGTCTCAATTTCAAGCATTGTCTGTAGAAGATTTTCACTCATCCATAGTGGGTTATACAGCATAAGAGATAATTTATTAAAAAATAAATTAGGAGAGTGTCATCCTCATTGTTCACAATTGTCGGGGTAGAGTCATTGGCGTTGATTTGTCCGCTGAAACGTTACGGATTCAATCTGTGGGGTTTTTATTTAGCTAAAGTCTTTCTATAATACGATTTCCACCATCTATTGTTTCTCTGGGAATCTGGAAAATAAGAAAAGTTTAATTTGTATATTGAGAAGTGCTATTATTGATTCTTCAAAATTCAGCTTTTCGCAGGTTTATAGTGGTTTCATTTCTTTATCAAGAGACTCAAAACTGATATATAATATATCTTTGATTATTTAAAAAATAATAATAGTATTAATATACCAAAAATTCATATCAATGGGTCAAAGATTGTTCATAATTAGCTACATGGCAAATAGAATCGAGATGAATAAGAAAATAATACACCTCTTAGGGCCGATTAGGGATCTCCCTCAATGGTAAAAGGGCCTAATGACCTTTTAATTCCAATAATCGGGGCATTGCCCGCTTCCCGTTTCCCTAGCCTCAATGAGAGTGCAAATGAGCCCATTTGGAGGTCGGTAGGGTGAGGTCCGTTTCTTATAAAGCACGCACCAATAACGAGAAATGTGGCCTAATTACGACCGCCGCTTCCTATTATGTGATTTGTTCCGATAATACCGGACCGAATAAAAATCGCGGCCAAAAGTCGAAACGATTATTTGCGCAATTGTCTTGAAATAAAAATTAAACGCAAACGCGAAACGTGCGTATGTACGTGTTTACGGATACGTCGATAACCCTCGTCACGTTAAACTTTCAACTATTCAAATATCTAGTGGAGTTTTCGCCGGAATTACAGTTATTATGAATAGTTATACGGACGCTGATAAAATTATCGGATTCCCCGGAACATTTTATTACTTTAATCGTGTAAAACTAATCTAATAAAACTCTATTTATATTAATGTCGATAGTGGTAATTTGATTTTGAAATATCGCGCCGGGACAATAGCCGTTTAAACACAATCGTCCATCAAACGTGTGGTAATTGCTTTGTTTTGCGTTTATTCTGAACGCTAAACAATAGAAGAATAAATGTCCACGATTAAAGTTTGCGCAATTATCGCCGGCATATTGAAAATTTTCCCGGAAAATAAATTACACATTGTGTGAAAAAAATCATTTGGCATTTTATAGGGAAAATAAATAATTGATGACAATTAATTCTTTAACAATTGGATATGATATATTACATCATTTAAATATAACAAAATTCTTTCTTTGGATATTTTTAGAAAAATCAATACGAATCTATGACTTTAAAGGGCATATTTTTAAAAATAATAAAGTAATATAGTATAATTTTCTAATTTTTTTTTATATTGTTACTGAATCCTGACTAAAAAAATATTTCTCATTTATTGATTCTGAAATTTTTCTTTAATTTTCTATAAACATTCGTATTTATTAGGTTAAGTCATAAATAACTTTCGATTCAGGTAGATAGTTTCTATTGTTTGCATTCACTAGCAGTGAGTCACTTGACAAGGAGATTTTTATTTTCACTAGATATTGATATAGATAAGTGGCCAGTCAGTTATTCGACAATTATTTAGTGTGGTAGACGTTAGAATATTGTACAGAATAAAGTATTGAATGATAAAAAATGAGTAGTTTTTTTGACGCAATATAATAACCTAATATATCAAATTTTCTATTAGCCATAAGTAGTTGTTTTTCAATGAAATTTAAAACAATTTTTCTTATACTATATTTAACTTTTCTTATACAAAATAATTCCCCATATTATCTTTAAACTTTTGCCAACTTTCTTTCAAATCACCCATGCCATTCTTGTAAAACTCTGCGGGTTTTGACTGGAAATTTCGCAACATGAGGTCGCGCGTGAATGTGTGTGGGACCCAAACACCTTCTTTTTGAATCTTTTCCAATTTCTTTAGGATCCTCTGAGTACTGGACCAGGATGTACCGACCTTTTTCGATAATTTTTCAATGGTCAGCATCGGGTCGTCTTCGATTGCAGAATTCACAGCTGCTTCATCCGCCTGGACGGGTCCACTTCGAGGCTCGTTTTCCAAAAAAAATCACCAGATTTAAATTTTTTGAACCATCGTTGGCATTTCCTGACATCTAATATGTCACCGTAAATCTCGCAAATATCCTTCGTAACCTCTGTCGCTTTCTTTTTCAAATATTGAAAGATACTGAAAAAGCATGTAGCTCTGCAGATGTTGTTCCGACGGACACGTCTCTACCATTGACTTCAGAGGGATAAAGAGCCGTTTTTTTTTGGCCACTAGCAGATAGCTGCTAACAGACTGAAGAAGACTATTTTAAAGATGGCGCATCGAAAAAACGACAATACTTATGGGTTTCCCTAATATTATAATATAAAATATGTATAATTCTCATTATTATTTATTATAATGGACATTTTTACGATTTAAGTATCCTGATAAGATTTTTACATTGCAGATTTCAATTGTAGGATAATAGATACTGTTATACTTATAAAAAGTGGATAATTCATTTGTAAAGTGTGATTAAATATAATTATATACAATGATGACTAGTGGTTAAAATATTTAGCGGTGCAGCGGAAGATTAAAATTAAAAAAAAAAACAAAATTGACTTAGTATAGATGGCGCGGAACTGCTCCGAATCGCAGCGCAACAAAGCGCTTAGCGACGAGACACCTCCCCCTCACCTCGCTGCCGTTCTGCATTCACCCAATACATGACGCTAGCGTTAACAACCAGCTAGCGCTTTTGCTCTACACCTTGCGATGTCACACTACATATAAATTTAATTAATATGTTCATGTACCTAATTTATAATCAATAGACACATATATCTTAATACATTAATAAATAAACATATATAATTGATATTTAAAATATAATTTATAAAAAAAACAAACAAACAAAATATTTATAAAAACGTTAACTATACAATTATTAAATTTTGAGTAAAATTTGCAAAATAGGAAGAAAAGGTAAAAAAACCCATAAAGGCATTTACGTGCTTTTTTTTGTATTTGTACATAGAATTAAGCTTTTATTAGTGCAATAATATGTAAATATAAATATTTTAAAAATTCACGTAATTATTCAAATACATATCATGCCCCTTTGTGTAATTCGTTTAACACAAAAACATATTTCGCTTTACGGTTTCATGTGAAACTTCCATTTATGTATTTCCATAGTATTCGTTGCCCAATTTCGTAATAAAATAGAAACAGTCTGCTATCATTATCTTAAAAATATTTTTTTCGAATTTCATATATGTGAAAAAATATAATTTTTCATTTATATGCCGCTACAAATTATCAAGAATGGAATTTCCATTTACGCGGGCACTATTTTATTTTAGAAAAAAATTAGGACCAAGCTGCCATCGAGCATAGTAAGTGCTGTATGATAATCAGTCTTTTGTTGTAAATTTATTATTATTCACTGATCGTGCTGCCATTGCTCTCAGTCTGCCATTATGTTGACCCATGGCCGTTACATACACAGTCGACATTATTTTTTTTTTATTTTTAGTTGTCGACTTGTTACTGTGTGCTCCCCGAGCCCGTTTGCTAATGCTCGGCCTGGGGAAAAAAATGGAAACAAGCCTGGAATCCTGGAGGGCAGATGTTATTCTGGACGCGCGTGACTCCCACCGACACATACGTGTCCTGAAACCCTAACAAATATTATTTTTTTATTGCCCATCGTGTATTTACTATAGCGCCATTGCCATATCCGAATGGCCGGGGCTATAATGTAAGTAAAGAATTGCCAAATGGTATTGCCATAAATATTAACGCAGTGCGGTATAAGGACCTGGACTCGTTCTATACAGGATTAAATCTGAGCACACGCTATATATATTAATAACGATTAATTAAATAGAAAATGATTGATAATTTACTTGCATATAAATATGAATGGTATATTTATTTCGCATTCTGACCATCAAAGGGCGTATCTATATGTGGCACATATATGGGAATAGGACCGTTGATCAATTTACTATATTAAATATATCCAATATTTGATAAAGGCTTATCAAAAATGGAATTGAGATTGTGATATCTGATATGAGACATTTCACCGTAGGGAATTGCTCACATCCGCATTTACGACCGGCCTTCGTTACGTTATGAGATATCCATCTCCACAAAAAGAAAATTGCGAATACGGCCCTGTCATAAATAAGCGTTTAATATCACCGTTATTCTGTAGTGATTTTTGGCCAAAAAAAAAGAATAAAAAAAACGACCCTGAAACAAAAATAATTCATTTGCGACCGTGAAATATTGAAGGCTGTGTGTCGAGATTAACTAATGGCTAGTGGTCAGAGTGTGGGACGATGTAATAAGTAAATTCTTGAACCCCTGGAAAATTCAGGGACACGATTTGACATTCCGTAATAAAATTGATAATAAATCAAAAATTTTGCCGAAAATGTATATAATAATATGGCGGAATTTTTTGGCAGGTTATAATTCATGCGAAACAATGTTATTCGTGGGCAGAGGTAAAATAATTTTTGTTCATCTTTTGCGAGGGAGTGAGTTACTGTCGTCTTTAAAAATTGCGGTGATTAAATTTTTTTTTATGACGGATTTTCGAATAATATTAGGCACAAGAATATAAATTACAAAATTATTAGGAAGTTTTTCAAAGGCGTAAAAATATATATTTTAGTTGTATTAATTTATTCTTATGTAATGTGTGTGAGAATAAAAAGTTATTGTAAGTTTATTGCATTATTAATTTTGATAGTAATCTTTATGTAATTAATTCTGTGGGGTTTATCCAAAAAAATAATTTTATGCATTTTTTTTTATATTTGAAGGACGTTTTATCAGCTCTAGGGGATGGTTCCACTTCTTCGTTGTCCTATTTCACCGGTTGTTCAATGATATTTTTAAGGTCGTCTAATATTCTGTCTCAATCTTTAATAAATTATTTAGATAAAATCAGTATATCATATAAAAAAGCTATTAATTTCTAAAAAAAACGAGTAAAAACCAATCAGGACTCTTCTGTTTACTATATACAGTAAGTCTTTAACTTACACGATTAATATTTAGCTTATCGAAAAGTCAGGAAAACCTCAAATAACGTAATTGTTTCAATTGATAGATGAAAATAAATTAAATTTACATACATACGCTTAAAAAACATAATAAAAATAATTGTACAACATAAGAGCCAGTCTAGTCAAAATTGTCTTGTATGAATTTTCTTATCAAGGTCTTACTCCATAGTAACAGCTAAACCATTTCATATTTAAATATCACCTATCTTTGTAGCCTGAAATTGCTTTGGTAGTTAATTTAATTTCTCTTCTTCTAAAAAAATCTATTTTATTTTCTTGCCTTCAAGTTTTATTCATACGTCGTAGCTACTTGCGATTTTTTTTTTATTGAGTCGTGAAGCGATTACATATTATTATATTTTTTTATATGATATTAATCCACTTTCCCTCATGTCTGAGGAACGTGACCATGTGCATGATTTCCCTTATGGAGGACCATGGACATGGTTTTCATGGGAATATGTATTGCAGTGGTTTCCCGTTGCCTTCTGCACCGCAGTGATTTTTTTATACTTGCGATTACATAGCTGTTAATGAAGTTTAATAACTTGTAAATTTATTTATTTGGGGATTTCGACAAGATTTTTAACTACTACTCTGTTTTATCATCCTCGATCAATTAGGAGATGAGCTTATTTCATACGTTACTCATTATAGATATTTAAATATCACTCCAGACATCACCAATATTTTTTATAATGTGTTCTCTAAAAATTGGAATAACAAATTTCTGTTCTGTTTATTAACAGCCTTAACTGCTTGAATAAATTTTATTTCTAGGTAATACTTTTGAAATGTATGTATTACATCTTGATCCATTGGTTGAATAATAGAGGATATATTCGGAGGAAGGAATATTTTTTTATTTTATTTTATTTTAGTCATAGGGTGGGTGACCAGTTGCATTGTCAAATAACAATAAAATCTGAAATGGTCATAAATAGTCTTTCTACCCTTGAAAAAATTATGACGAAACTAGTGCTCAAAAATTTCTTGAATCAGCTCTTCTATTAGATTTTCGATTTTTTTAGAAAAATATTTAAAACTCTGCGGGATTCGTTGGGATATAATAAAAATAGTTTGATTTTGTAATCTCAATTATCACTATCTTCAAGATAAAGTATTTAAGCCTTTGCTAAATAATTTTTCTCATTTTTTTTCAGATTCACCTAGTGAAGATTTTTTTTGTTAAGATATAAGCGATCTCGTATTTTTTTCCAATACAAACCAGTTTTATGATACACTAATTAACACAATATTATATGTAAACAAACGCATAAAAATAATGCTCAGCTAAATTTAAAAAAACACAGACTCACTGTGTTTATTACGTCATTTTATTCTAACAAGGGGCAATTAAATAGTTATCCATTCCTCATCTACACTGATAAAACTTAACAACCTATTTTTATTACATTTATAATTAAACCATAAAATAAACAGAGAAATGAAATTGTAGCGAGAGCTGGATAATTACTAACTAACATTTAAACATTATTATTTACTTTAATAATTATAACCTCTCTTGTCGCACGAGGAGCAGGAATAACACGACCTGGTTAAATGTACATAGTCTCTCTAGATTTAATTAATTTAACATTACATGTATGTTTAACTTATAAATCTATTATATTAATTATCACTATTTCCTTTACGAAATATCAATTATGTAAAATTATTGAAACATCCCCATAGATATTTCCCTCAATTCGCCACGATTAACCGTCACTTAATCAAGCGCAATGAATACTTAATGCAAGAACAATATCGACATAATTGATATGCGTACACACATAGGTGAATAATTACCAAGTCTCATCAATGCCCGAATTAATATCAAATTAGCGACAATAACACGGGCTAGTGGCATCGCTAGTCTGCGAACGCCAATACAAATTCAAATTTGAAATTTTGTCACAAAAGCGTGGAGCCGACGCCGGCGTCGGATGCAACGCCCTCTGGGGTGTGTGGGGACGCCTCGGGACCACATGTACCGCTCGTCGTGATCTCCACATAATTCTGTTAGCCAAGTTACTGCGGTAACTTCTTCTGCTCGGAGAAGAAATGCAAGATTTGAACTAGGGCTTTGATATCTCCCGGGGCTATCCAATATAACAACAGCGCAGAAAAGTTTCGCCAAATCGCAAAGACAGATTTCAGACGCGGCTATGTAAAAATATTTAAAGTTGGAGGGGTTAAAGTAAAATTGAGGCTCTTGAAATATTGCAAGTGTCGTTTGTAGTTGAAGTTGTGAACGTTTAAAGTATTACATGTATGTGTATAGATTTTTTCAATCAAGCTTGCAAATTCCATTCATATACTTTCAGCTTTGCTGAAGGCATTAAATAAAATTTTTACGCTTGATTTGGAAATACATATTTATTAAATCGGTTTAATAAATAAATAAATAAATTTGACGCAGACTGAGCTCGCACATTTCACTCGTACTCGGCACATGGTACCGGATGCGAGTGAGAAAAATCATCGCGCGCGTGGCAACAGTTGCGAGTATAATATTTTATATTTGGGCTTTTTTTAGACAAATATATATTTGTATATATATATGTGTTTATATTTTTTTTTATATATATTAATATATAACGACTTCGTAAAAAGCGTATTAAACTTATTTCAGAATTGTTTCAGCTTTTCAAAAATATTCAAATTTATAGAGAAAAGTCAAGGACTTATTTCCTTACGTGCAAAAATGGCTAGGCACTAAATGGATATTTTTTTCTAAATAAATTGTAATCTTCTTAAAACAATAAATATAATATTGTTTATAATTTATGGCTTTATGCTAAATATTTTAAAATTTATCATTAATTAAAAAAGAGGGATTTTCTATAAGAAAATTAGCTTAAATCAAATTTATTGTAGTCAAAAACGTTTCAAAAAAAAAATAATTATTCTATTAATTCTACTAATTATTCTATAAATTAATTCTATAATATTGTAATACAATATTAGTAATTTAAAGGACAGGTAATTCTAACATATTTTCAAAAAAAAAACTATTTGCTTTAATTTTTTTTTTATATAACTGAAGTTATTCATAATTTCATTGAGTGAAATTTAAAAATAAAATACATATTTTGAACTAAATTTAATTATAAATTAGTTTTAAATGAAAATAGAAAATCTGAATGAAACTCTTTGATGAAAGAAAATACTGACTCCAACTAATAAATTCTTACGAAAAACACGAGAATCGCATGAAAATATAATTACATTTAATTTATGCATAGTTTATAATTATTATTTTTTCTTTAGGAAACAAAGATATTAAACCAAATAATGTAAATAATGGAATTTAAAAATATATGATAATTTTTTTTTGCCCAAATTGTTTATGATTATTAGTTATTTATAGAATCCCTGTATTTATTATGAATTAATATGTACATGTCATATATATTTTTTAATTAATAAAATCTAAGAAATATTTGATAAAGTTGTCATTTTCAAATATTTACAGAGGGCTTCAGATAAAATTGGATTAAAATTAACTGCGCACGTGCACAAATAAACACATACACACACACCCTGTACAGAGTAAACAATATGTTTTTATGTTATGTTTTTTTTTATACATATGTAAATATTGAAACAGGGAGATATAAAAATCCGATATGATCGGGGGTTGGCAACCATCGGGCCGAGATCATACTCGCTCCACGGCACGGCCGAGAAAATATCGTTCGGTCTTTTCGCGTGAAATATTCATATGGGCTTTGGGATAGCAGCGAAAAAATTCAAAACTGATGTGTACGCGAAATATCCTTGAAATATTTAAATAAACCCTTTCATCTCGCCCTTATCCCGCTCGCTCACATACTTAAATTCGATCCATGCAAATCCAGAGAATGATTAAAAAAAACAAATAGAAAAATTGCAATATTTCGAATCGTAGGTGGAAAAATTCTGTGATTGCGCAACGATTTTCAAACCGCGTTCATTGATATTCCAAATATGTGTCAGGACATTTACTGTGCAGTCGGTAACTATAAAATTGTAGACTTTATCCCAGTTGGAAGTGAACCAACGCGCCCGGGGCTCGCCGGATACGCTCGTAGATAAAAACGGGAACACCAGCCGTTTACCGGGAAGGCCAGGTCTCCAACAACCTGACACCAAAAGTCATACTACGGAAATCTGGCGTTTGAAAAGTTTCATGAATGATAAAAAATATTTTCAAACAAAAAAAGTATAACGAACTGACCTAAAAATTTTAAATGTCAAATTAATACGAAGAATTAGGGTCAAAAATTTTAATTTCATATTATTTTCAAAATTAAATCTTTGGCAGTCGGCGTCCATATGTCTGAGGATCGTAACTATTCTTATTCTGATTCTTCTTGATTTGGGCTTTCAAGTATTCTCTGCACTCTACATCTCGCATCGCAGCTCCAGAGGGTAGGCGCCCTGTCCCTTTCCCTGCGTCCTTTTACGTTTCCAAGCACGACGAGCTTCTCCAGGCTTTCGTTTCTTCTAGCAAGATGCCCGAAGTATAGCAGGATCCTTTTGAGATATGTGATTGAAAGTCGAACGTCTTTTTCGTTCCACATTTCTTTTAGGACAGACTCGTTTGTGCGTTTAGCGGTCCAAGGTATTCTCAGCAGGCGTCGTCAGCACCACATTGCAAAGGCGTCAATTTTCTTCATCATGTTCTCCTTTATGGTCCAAGTTTCTACGCCGTAAATTAAAATGAGAGTACCAGACTCTGCCCTTAACGTTTTTTGTCTTTTTGGATATCCCTCTGTTTTTCCAAATTGTCGATAGTCTATTCGCCTTCTAATTTCTGGCTCACAATTTCCGTTCCTCGTAAGTAGTGATCTGAGATATAGAATTTAAAAAGATTAAGAGATCTGTATAGCTGATTACTTCTATCGATTATCATCAGCTTGGTTTTAGTAATATTAATCTTAAGTCGTAGTTTTTTACTTTTGCAGACAACTTTTGTGAGCAGATCGTCCATTTCTTTTTTTTGGTGCCTATCAATGTCGTATTACCAGAGAATTTGCTTTTGAGTTCCTTTTTCTCTAACAAAGACCGCCTGCTCTAGAGGTATTTGCCAACCAGTGTGGTATTTCAGACGTTGATTATTAATGTAAAATTCTGCTTGCATGTGATATTACTGTAATTGGTCGGTAATTATCCTATTTTTTCGTACTTCCTTTTTTGTGAATGTGAATAAACATTGGCTCTGACCAGTCCTGTGGCTATTTTCCTGAGATTCAGATTTTGCTACATTTTTGCCCCTCTTCTCCCAGTTCTTTTAACATTTCTACAGAAATTCAGTCAAGTTGTTTTTCAAATTTTTGAGTGCATTTTTGATCTCGTTCATCATAATATCTGATTCTGAATTTACATCTCTGTTTAAGTTTTCGCAATAGTCCTTGCATGTTTACATATTTTTTTAATTCCGTGAATTCTTCTCCTATTCCATTTCCAATAACAAATGATTTTATTTTATGATCTCTAGAGAATAATCTTAGTCTTTCGTCATCCAAAATTTCTAACTTTTGGCTTCTGGCAACCTTTTGCAGTGTTTAAAATTATTTCCTTTAATTATTTACAATGAAAAAAAAATTAAATCAAACTTTCAATAAAAACATGTAAAAAATTCTCGAAATAAGTATATTTATTTATTAAATTATTAATATGTTCCGAATAAATACAATAAATTATTCTTTTGCTATAGCTTTTGGAATTCTGATTATTTTCTGAAGTGTTCTTTCTCTCTCGTGGTTTTTTCGTTAGTGAACGTTGGCGATCATGGAGGCCACTACTATCCTATCCATTACTATCATAAACAAGTAGGTAGCATCTCCCCTAAACCTTTATTGTATGTTCTTTAGCCAGGATGTTCTTGGTTTTCCACATCCTCGTTTTCCTTGTTTATTACCATGACGTTTCTTTGTCGTTTAAGACAATTCATAAATTATTTGTGTGTTTATGATTGCCCGCAAGTTTGTTAAATTTACATTTCTTGACATGACTTAATAAATAATATATTCTGATTATGTACATATGCTCTTTTATATATTGTCGAATATTGACTAAATCATCTTCAATTGTTTAAAATTCTTCGTAAAAATAATATTACATTTCGAATAAAAAACATTTTTTTTTCAGTATACTAAAGCCTTATTTTCATTCTGTAATATAAAATAAATATTTTTCATGGCGTTTGACCTTAAAGTGTTATTTTCTTCTAATGGCAAAATAAATATATTTCATTAAATTGCTTCAATTGGTTCCGTATTACACGATAAATACTATTCACACAATATTAAATGTTAAGCTTCTTAATCGATTATGTTTATCTTGTGAATATTACTTATGTACTTTACCTTAACTCTAAAAAAACAGCAAAAGAAATAAAAAATATAATAAAAGATAAAAATTAAAACGATTATCATATATGTCTAAGAAATATAGGGTTGGATTATGCAAAATAAGCTTATCATGTGCTTAATAAAACCTAATTGAATATACATCATTAATAACACTTTAAACTATAAAATCTATTATTAATAGAAACAGTGAAAAGACTCTGTAAAACTCAGCGATAAAAATAGTAAAAAAACCGGCTTCAAAACCCATTACTGCCACAGTAAATAGTATTCGGGTAAAAAAATATCTGTCCTGATGAGAGCTTGGTTCAGATGAGACTGGTAGCTCCAATCCCGGACTGTAACAATGAAAAATATGTCAATCGATCGTATCTATCCTATTAATAATAAAACATATCTTGTTCTACGTAAATTATAGCATCTAGGGTGCTATAAGGCAAAAGTTTTTGTACGAAGGTCATATCATAAAAAAAAGTTCGTATAATAAGTATAGCCTTATTTTAGATGAATGTTTAGTATCATGTTACTTCTACAAATATCAATCTTTTAGATGAAAACTTTTCAGACTGATTGGACCAAGTATCGCATACGCAAATATTGTATTTCAATATTTTCTCATAACCAATCTAAGTTTTATATTAGAATTGCGAACCATTCAGAGAGAGCCTTGAACTTTCTGAACGCTCTAACTCTCATATATACCGAATAGCTGTAAATATGATGTCATGGCGAAATGCAGACGGTGGTTGAATCCCGTCACATCTCTTTTTTTGCACAAGTCCTGGGCACGTGTACACTTTTTGCTTCAGCCATCTTGTCTCTGATGTCTTACTTGCCCCCGGCGCGAATAAAAGAATCTCTGGTCGCATTTTATACAATTTCGGTACAAACTCCGTTTACAATTGGATGTGAGCTTTACGTCTTTATCTCTCTTTAAACTCAGCAGTGCGTTAAAAAAGGCGTCGCGACGTCTTTTCAAACGTAAATATAATTGTATGTAGGTAAATGTTGAAATATTTATAACGTGATTCTTTATTTAAATGTAACCTATTTCTATTCTTTGTTCCAGGTATGTGTCATACATTTGATATTCGAAATAAAAGATATTCAGGACGTGAGTATACAAATTTTTAACAATAACCGTAACAGTGTCAAGTATTTCACGTATCATCAATCTGTTTTGTATAAGATTTATACTTTTTCTCACGTTGAAAAAAAAATAAAATATATAAAACTTTTTCAGCGCCTAAGCGGTCGTTAATATTTCACTTGCTCTGAAAAATTTCGCCCATTTTCTTTTTTTTTTATTATTGTAACGGAGGAAAATCATCTGAATGACAATAGCGTGTGGCGCAGAATGTGAAACATTGCTCCTTAGCCAACTTTGACAGCTGTCGGAAAATTAATGTTTTCCCCCGTTTACACGAAGAAATTACGGAAAAACGAATAGGAGTGTGATATTATTTTTTTTAGCGAAAATTTACTATTTCGCATGAATATTTTATCCGGCCGATATAAGTGGGTCGTCATAGCTTTACATTATTAAATGGCCGTATCAAAATGAGCTTAAGGAGAGCTTTCGATATTAAAGCTTTGCTAAAGTAGAATGCTAAAGAATATAAAGAGAGGAGAGAGGTTATTCCCTAAATGGATTTAGCTATAACCTTGTGAGTGTCACCGAAATAGGCTAAAAGGCTTTTATTCCATATTAAGCTAAATTATTGCTATAAATTAAATAAGAAATTTATTTTATGGATCTACGTTATTAAACGCAAAAAAATAAAACCATTTAAATTAAATCTGCACGAAAAGCGTTTCAGATTTTAAATATTTTCGTTATATAAATGTAAAAAAAATATTATAAAAATGAGTATTTTCGGCGAGCCTATTTCTTTTTATGATCCGCATATATTTTTTTTAAACTAATTCCGCAAAATCGGCCATCTTCTTCCTCTTTGCATCCCGAAATTGTGTTACAATACTACAAGAAAATATTACAAAGCAGACGATATCCCGAGGCGAAGGGCGTGAGGTTCAACGAACACACAAAAAAAAAGAATTTTCTTCTGTAAACTCATGGGTATTTTGCAGCAAAGTGTTTTTCGGCTAAGAGTTGCCAGTTCAATATTTGGGCTGCCTAGAGGGACTGCGCGATCCGACCAAACTCCACATTTTCCATCCAATCTTGCCATCGAAAAATAGTATCTTATCCCATCCGAAGAAAAGTGATTTTGAAAATGATTTTTCGTTACGTACCACTTTTTTTTCATCCTCGTATAATAACCCGCTATTTTCTCGAGTCCCTGATATCTATTCGCATTCACTTTCATGTGTCTGTTGACCTCTCCCTATTTATTTTTGACTCATTCGGTACCCCGTGGCTTGAATTTTTTTTATGCGTCGATCATTTCGGCACTCTTCGAAATGTTTTCACATATATTCAATTCCCGGAATCGAAATCATTTAAATTTCAAATTGCGAAAAAAATCCTTTGGCATTAAATTCACAAAGTGTGCGGATTCCTCTTGGATCTCTACAAATCATAAGCCTTTGAGTGTCAGCAGAATTTTTATTGCGTCTATGTTAAAATATATATACATCTAATAAAGACGTAATGTACTAACAAACATATATTTTTTTTATATATTATATATTTCTAAGGAGATTGCCCAGGGCACTGTATTCATAAGTTTATATTGTTGCGGTAGTAATAAAAAAATATATGAATTCCTCATTAAAAATTATTAAATTTATTCGGCATTGCAAATACGTAACGTTATTTACTTCAAAGTAATACATAATAAAAAATTTGAATTGCGTATTTAATTAAATAAAAAATATGACGGCGTTTCACTGAACATATTTTATGCCGAATTTGTTTCCCGGCTCACCCCCGTTTGCAAATCTCCATTCGCAAATGAGATTCGTTAATATTTGCAATCGTATTTCTTCCGCTTTGTTTGACTAGGCCCAAAATGGAATTCCTTCCGTGTACATAAATGTATTCGCAATAAAATTTACAACTCGTTTGGTAAACGCTGCCATCCCACAAAGGAAATACCTGCCTGTTTACATTCAAACTTTGGGCCTTGTCTCGTCATGTTTACCTTTCTTTACGACACGCCAGTCAAAACTAAATAGTTAAATTTGGCAAGGCGTGATTTTGGGCGTGACTAGGCCTAATTTGACGCCTAATAGGAGTTTCGCATATTAGTTTCACGTGTTATGGCCGCCCGTCGTCAAAAATGATGATACAACGCGAAATGTTTGCGGAATGCGGTAATGAATTCGGCGTGTGTGCCAATGGGATTTGTGCCGGGAATTAATTTGCGGGATAAGACAATATTTAACTTTTGTTTGATCCGACGGTGTGCAAATATCGTGTGTGTTACGGGGTCACCTTCAAAAATTCGAATGTATTGCGCAAACGGAGTATTTGCCATTTAAAATGTTTCTGAATCATCACAATTCACCGAAAGATAAATAAAAGTACGTCCTTCATATTTCTGACATATTAAATGCGATTATTTGATTTGAATATGATCCCTTTTGCCTACAAACTGATATATTGCTGATCACACATATATCTAAATACATAAATACGTACATTCGTTGTTAGGTCCAAAGGCTTTCGACGAATATACATATTTGTTATTAGTATTAATATATTAATCTATTAGGTATTGACCACTGTTAGATATAACAATCTCTCATTTAATTGGTAACTTATCAATCCCCTTCTCATAAAATTTGGTGGGTTTGGACTAAAAGACAGTATCGAATTCATCATTGAAAGCCTTTTCATTAAAAAAATTCTGTAAGCAACGGAAAAGGTGGTAGTCCGTAAAAGTAGAACCTAAGGAATAAGGTGGATATGGCAAAACAGGCGAGGGGAGCACTAGTTTTTTTTCTTGAAACACTTTTGCCTTATGTGATTAGGCGTTATCGTATAGAATGATAACGCCTTTCCGATTAACGAGTGCAGGGCGCTTTTCCATTAGTTTTTCATAAACTCTTTGCAGCAGCTGAACGTATGTATCGGCAGTAATCGTTCTCATGCTGGATTATTCTTCGACGATCCCACCATGCACACAATAATGTTTTCTTACCATGAATACTTGATTTAGGGTCCGGTGAAAGTGGTTGATCCTTATCTAATCTTTGTATTTTGCGAACAATATTTTCATGGGTGATCCATTTTTCATCGCCTGTTATTGTCTTCTCCAAAAAAAACCTCAATTTAATTCCATGAGAGGAGACTTGTGGTAAAATACGTTCGTTCTGCCTTATGTTGGTCACTGAGATTATATGGTGCCCATATGCCTAGCATACTGACTTTTCTTAAATTTTACAGGTGGTGATAAACTGTAGATTTTGACATATTAAGTCTCTCTGGCAATTTTCTTGTCGTTTGACGTGGATATTGCTCTAATATCGCATTTAAAATGTCGCCTCTAAAGTCGAAAGAGCGACTTGCCCTTGGTTCATCTTTCAAAGATTCATTTCCAGAACGAAATTTCCCAAACAAGTTTCTAGCTGTCCGATCGGTTATCAGGCTTTTAGCGTATACCATGAACATACTTTCAGCCGTTGCTCTAGCACTAGTGCCTTGTTTGAATTCCTAAAGCATCACATGACGAATATGCAACCTTTTGATTCTCCATTTTAAGGGTTTGGAATAACACCACTGTGACGTCCACCACATTAAATAGTTGTCGACTGACTGACAGGCCACTTATCAATCGAGTGATAAAAAAATCCCCTTATCAGGTGACTCACTGCGAGTAAATCCAAACAATAGAAACTGTCAACCTGAAGCACGTATTGTACCCGTCATAGCTTGGAGGTAATTAGAATCAAATTATGATTATTAAAGTTAATTGCCAATAAGCGCAGATAGTATTCAGATGGGTGACCATTCTAAGATGATATACTTCCTAGTGACCTTCTAGTCCAACAAGTGGGATGAGGTGACGACCTTCATTTCACAAAAATAATTATCAAAATATAAGCTGGGAAGCGGGCAGCGCTCTTCAGTATAAAAAAAAAAATCTGCTGCAGTTGCAGAGGCAGCGAAACCATATATATATTCCCATAGAAACCATGTCCATGGTCCTCTAAGAAATCTGTGCACATGGTCACGATCCTCAGAAATGAGGGAAAGTGGATTAATATCATATATAAATAAAATAAAATAATAATAATCATATAAAAATTATGTAATCGCTTCACGACTCAAAAAAAAAAAAACCTGAAGCACGAGTCAATTATGATTCAACCTAATACTAAAGAATTAAATAATCATACCAATGTCTTAGCTAAAATTATATAAAACAGCAGTGACTGTTGCTTTGCTTGTAAATTTGACCCAAA
Organism: Philopotamus ludificatus; assembly: GCA_022495035.1. NCBI lineage: Eukaryota > Metazoa > Arthropoda > Insecta > Trichoptera > Philopotamidae > Philopotamus > Philopotamus ludificatus. The sequence continues at coordinate 17,061 of JAGXCT010035434.1, read as the reverse complement.
TAAAGTGAAAAAATTACAAAAATAGTTTATAAGCCTTTACTTCGTCATAAAAGCTTTAAATTAATTTCTTCAGGTCTACTCTGGCCACTAAAGTTTAAATATATATTTTTTTGATATACTTAATGAACAACTATATAAAAGTGCTATTGATAGTATATCCATAAACAATATCTGCAGTACAAAACAACATAGCAGAAAGGGATGATAAAGTTAGTCCCCTGCAGATTTGTTATAATAACTTAAGGCCGGAAACTTTAGGACTTTATCATATACATACACCCAACTTTCAATATCTTCACACAGTTCTAGATGCATTATTATTTTTATTATATAAATAGTTGAATCAATAAAATCTATTTTAATGCAGAAATATAAATAAACCTCTTACTGAATACATCATTTAAAAAACTCTTTGAAAAATCTATAGAATTCTAAATGTGATTAAATGTAAATTTACTTTAAAAATATATCTAAATATGATATATTACAAACTTTGCTTTTTCGAGAATTCACTGACGGAATGTTCACTGACCACAATTCACTGACCAAAAAGTTCACCGCCCAGCAATTCGTCGAGAAGATAATTCACCGATTCTACAATTGTTTGAGATTGAATTAATAAATACCACCAAACTTTGTTAATCACATTAATATATTTTGTATCATACGATATAGATGATATTTATTTATTTATTTAATTTATTTATTGTCTACGATGAATGAATGGCATGACAGAAAGAATCCAAATCGCCATTCATCCATATAAAGATTTTTGATAAACATATTATACATATTTTTATTTATATATTATATTAAACACTGTAAAGATACAATTAATATTCCCCAAGTGTCGAACCGACACAGGTTAGTATTGTTAATTGTTTATATTATTTTCAGTTGATATGTGTGTTTATAAATATTTATTCAACGGGATAGATGGCATTAAATTAATTAATTCCAACGCGCCAAACTACCCACATAAATATTAGTTTTTAATAAAACGTGCGGAGGTAGGTGGTAATGGGTGTCTTCCTCTTACATACCCCTCCTGGCCAGTGTTATAAAGAATTCCCTGAATTCATAGTTTTCGTCGGGCACCTATCCGACTACTAACTTAGCTCAGTCGCGGTAACTTGCAATATCGAAAATATATGCATGTTACCTACAAGCCATAACACTGGTAACATATGTTATATCTACAATACCTAATTAATAATTTAATATAATTTTACTAAATAAATACACAGGATGTAATTTATGTTATTGTCTTGTTATTATTGTGCTCATTGGCATTATTTTATTTTAGTTACAAAAAAAAATTAAAATAAAGGGTTAGTTAACAAAGTAGTATTTTTTTATATGTGACGAATCTGTGGGTAAAATATGTTTTTATTGTAACCAGAATTTATAATTAATCGGTGAATTATCAATAAAAATTATTTATATTGTGAAAAATATAGAAAAAAAACATTTTATATATGGAATTTTTAAGAGAATAATTTGCAATAAAATGATGTGAAAAAAATCTTTAAATTTATGTCAAAAATATTTTTTAAAGTGCACGTTTATTAGTTATTGACAAAAAAATATATTATGCTTTATTAGCAATAAATAACACAATTTAATTAATAAATAATTTGTATTTATATGTGTAACGATGTATTAAAATTTGGCATAAGTTTGGTCTAATATATATACCAGTAATTATATGAGTGGTAAATCCTTGTCAGTGAGGATAATGTATTAATACCATCAGCCATATTACATTTTTATATATAATCAAGGTAATATAATATACATTATTTTAATCAAAGCAATGAATTCGACGTATTTATATAGAAGGTTTTTTTTATAGTAGGTCCGTTTTGTATTTATGTCCCAGTGCTTTTCTCAAAAGAACTTCTTTTGACATTTCTTTCCCTTCCTATTTCGTCATTATAATATTGAAAGCCTTCGATTATTTAAAAGCTCCGAGCTTTCGTTTTTTTTCTCAAATAAACGTCAACGGATGTTAATGAAGATGTGACGTCGTCCGAGAGGGCATAATGCTTTAAAATGGCGTGGATGAGTGCCCAAAGCGTAGATTTTCGCTGATTAGCACCATTTATTATTTATATATAAAAAAAGAAGATCCATTTACTGACACTCATAAATCTGAATAATTCAAAATGTTCCGATTGTGATGTGCATTTTTCATTCATATCGTTCGCCATCTCCATATTTGCATTTAAATTAAGATTCTATGTACCGAACAATGCCGCTGATAACAATTACGTTCAGGTTGTATTCAAAGCAAACACACTCTGTGCCAGATCCTCGAATATTTTTTTGTTGCGCCAGTGGCTCTCCATCTGTTTGAGTCTCTGTACAATTATTTCGGTGGAACGAAATTTCTCTAGCAACGCCGAGCCTAATTGGTAGATCGGCCCGTACAAATTAAACCGGCGAATGTTATTGTTTGCATGGTACTTGATGAATTTTCAATTAGTACTGAGTGAAACATTTTAATTAAGGCTCCGACGAAACGTTGTATTCATTAATACATGTATATTAAATAACTTATGCAATTTATATCTGTGTATAAATATATTTGGGTAGTTTTGTCAACGTTTTCATTTCTCTTTTTTTGCTCTGTATGTAAATTCGGTTTAAAGGCGAATGAGGCCACTGAAAACATGGCAGGCAAACTCATGTCAATCAAGTTTGCGAAACCGTGCTGACATTTGTCTACGGTAATACCGAGAACAGAGTAGACGGGAGAGGAGTTTGAGGGAAGCCTTTTACGCGCCGTTGTATTCCGCTCGGAACTGTTGTTGTATCTCCGGTCTGGGATATTAAAAACGTGATATTATATATATACAGGGTGTGGTGATATTATGCGAGGGCTCATACGTCATTCCGAGATACGAATAAATTAGCCGGAAAATGAATTTGTCTCACGTTCGTGTGTTGTATCACTGCTGAACAATATTATCAACGTTTGCAATTTACTCACTTATGATAGAAAATTATTGATCTTGATTATCAAAATAAGTCACTGGATAAGGGATAAAATGTTCAGAAAATTAAAGGAGAGGAAACAGTATGTGATAGATGACTCCCCAAAGTCATGTGTCTAGGATGCAACTTTGGGAATCCCACAGGGTCTAATTTGGGAACATTATTATTTGTTTTATTTATAAACGACATACAGCATGTCCTGTCTTGTGATTTCTAACTCTTTTAAGATGACTTAAAACTAATTAATTCTCAATAAGTGATGCCCTTTCGCTGCATCTGAACATCATCAATCTTCCGCTCAGTGTTGAAAAATGTCAGGAAATAACATTTTCGAGATTTAAAATATTTCTAAACTTTGATTACATGCTTGGAAAGGTAACTCTTCCCAGGCAGTCGTCAATCAAAGATCTGGGAAATCTGTTTGACTCTAAATAAAGATTCAATTCACATACGTATGTAATATAGCTTCAAGAATTTGGGCTTTGTCTTGATAAATTCTCATTACATACATAGCACCTTAGTAATAGGGTAAAGCATTTTTTTAAAGCTGTTGGTTGAGTTTCTCTTATGGGCGCCACCTCACTACCATCGAGCTGGTTCACGTGTGCTTTTTCTTCCGCCAAATGTCAGGACAGGTGCTCTCGAAAACTCTCTCGCAACCAGAGCTATTACTCTGCTCAACCACTTGGCTAAGCATGTTGATATTTTCTATATAAACTACCGCCATTTTATTGTTCTGTTATATGAGATTCTATAATTTCATATAACAGAGGAATTAATGACTATATTTATTCATATATACTTACATTAAATATTTATATTTTTTATGCTATTCTTTATATACATTATTTTTATTTTATATTTCATTCTTTTTTATACATTTTCTTTATTATTGTACATTTTATATGGGTATATTTATTTTTACCACTATGTTTGTATATGCTTGTTAAGCATGATTGCCGAATTGGATTATTCTGTAATGTTAAACAAGCATTTTTTTTATTATTAAATGAATGAATAAATAATTAAGGAGCAGAATACATTAAGATATCAATTAAACGATGCTTTTTCAGTTCTCCTTTGATTGAGCTTGTCTCTGATATGACTCGAGCATAATGAAATTTTATAATTCTTTTCTTCAATTTATTGTAATATATGTTGTTGTTGTGTTATTTATTTTTATCATGTATTATTATGTGTTATGCGTGATTGGCGAACTGGGTCATTCTGTAATGCCAATCACGCATTGTCTTTAAATAAATAAATAAATAAATAAATTATATATCTTCCGAAACAACTCTTTTCTCTACGTTGCTGACTATAATTAGTCTCTTCAGGCAATCCTCTCCTATTTTCGAGTGTTCTAAAATAGCTCTCATTAGATACATGTAGACAGTCGTACTTAGTCAATGCCATTTTATGCCTAGTTGCTTCTTTTTTCGTACGTGAAAATTACGCTCCCATTTTCAATATTTTCCCATTTTCAAACATTTTTTAAATTTTTAGTATTGTATTATGTTTTATTTATAAATAAATCTAGTCATTTATTAAGTACACATTATTCAATTTATTTAATATCTGACTTTTAAGCTGAAAATTCATTTCCATACACACTTTTTCTAATCCAAAGGTGGCTTAATCCTGCTATGCATAGTATCTCTCTAATAAATGGTCTTTTGTGGGTTTTTAGTATTTTTTTTAGTTAAAAACGTCATTACTGCTTGGGTTTAAATTTCTCTATTTTTTGTGTAAATTTATTTGTAATATGACAAACGATTTTGATTGAGTTTTTATCTGGAGATTATATAGACTAAGAAGAAATATGGACTTTGATGGAGAAGTTGTTTTTCGGGACTTGGGTGGAGCTCCATCTTGCATAAACATGAATAAATCCTTTTATATTTTGTTGTTGAACGATGGGATAAATCCATCTTCTAAAACGACAATATTTTTTTTAGTATATAGAGTATTAATCCTAATTTTCCGCCATGCCAGATTGGAACCCGAACCATAACATTTATTACTCTACTTTCTGTACTATAGAAAAAAAATATCCTCTAATTGCTCAATAAAACGCCTTATCCATTATACCTGAATTAGAATTATCGGCTTTCCTCAGAAAAAAATACGTGTTTTTAAGTCTCCAGTTTTAGTTTTTAACAGTTGAGTCCAATTATTGTTTCTGGAACTTGGCAATAGGATTTTTTTTCTTAACCAACCATTTTGTAACACACTATGTAGATGCATTTGCCATGTTTTTCGAAAGAGATTCTTCATCTGTGCGACCTAATCGATTTTTTATGTCAACAACCACACTGTTTGTACCACTAATCTTTTTTATCTGATGGTTCAGACATTATACCTTTGAATAACAGATATTTTTATAATTGTAAAGTCGATAATGAGGTGTTGAATTTGGCAGGTAAATCGCATTAACTTATACCTTGCTCGAAACGTGCGTTGTCATTCTCAAGCAATCCTGGTATCCAGGTCCTTTCGAAAATGCAACTGATTATTAATTCTAACTGAACAAAGGTATAGGCTACCAAAAAAACAATTGTTCTAAGGCCTGCTATGTTTTAATTGGAGCCAACAAATATAATTGAAGTTATTTTTGCCATATTAGTGTATATATTTTTTAAATATTCTGTAAAAGCTCTATAATCTTATTTTTAATAACAAATTTATAGAAAATAATATACTTACAATCAAGTACAAAAAATAAATAAAGCAAAAAACTGTTGCAAAGGCTTTAATGTTTTAACTTTTCATAAAACTTATGCACAGTTTAAACCTTTGTAGAGGTTTATACATTACAAGGGATAATCATTCTTGATTTTATTTAAATAAAAATAAAATGGCAGATAAAACATCTTTTAGCTTTTGTAAGCTTTTTTTGTTTTTTTGAGGATTTTAATAGCAATTTACATAGTATATATTTTTAATATATACAATTTTTAATGATTATAATAATTCAGACAATTTATAATGATGACACCTATTAGATGTTGTAATAATAGATGTAACTATTAATATTAAATAGTTATGCCACTCGAAAGTTGGTTATAAAGGGTCTGGTAGTTTGCTTCCTGAGATAATAATATGGCTTATTTATATGAATATTTTCATAAATTTAAAATGTAAAATCAGAGAATTGCGCGCGCACCGTTTGTTGGCTCTGCGTAAACACACTCAAAGAATCGCGGATGCGGATGGCATACAGATTTGCCACCTCTTGCCCTCCTGCAAATTATGCCACGTGACGCGTGATGATACTCTCGTATGACGAGGTTACATTTTCACATTTTCCAATTTTTTCGCCATAACCGGGTACATGTGACCCGGGCTATTCCCCGGCGGAAGGTTAAGCCAACACTAAAAGCTATTATGGCATTGCGAAAGCATAATGGTCAAAATTGTTCTGGGAATACGTTTCGCATTCGAGTCATGATATTCCTTGTGCCGGGCGGTGATGGAAAACGTTTCAGAGGTAGGGGAAACGGAAATTGCAATTATAATGTGTGGACTACGACCGCATGATTGTTTTGATTAAATTTGGCCGACTGCACGAAGCCTCGTTTTAATTTAGCAAAAATCATGTTGGAAAGCTCGACAAAAATAAATGCTCAGTTTTCTTGAACCGTGAAATTTAAGGCAATTGGTCTGTTATTTAAAAAAAAAATGATTTTAAAGCTTGAACTATTTGCTGGATTAATTCTGAAAACACTGTCGATAAACGGGTCATACGCAGTCAACATTTTGGGATTCAGCCCATTCTGAAACATTTATTCATACACTCAAATGACAGTTAATTCGCTCCGGTGTGCATTATTTACAATCCAATTGAAGTTTAAATTAACTTGCGGGATACAAATGTCCCGGTTTGGCTTAAAACGCTGCGGAACAAGTCGCCAAGGGGCACAGCCGCCATTGCGGAACTAAATATTTGCCTATTTGAAGTTTTAACTAGAGTCGAGGGCAAAAGACTTCTCTGCCCCACTATAATAGAGTTGCACAAACTACCGGGACAGACTCTTAACCCTTGACTGTGAAGATATTGCGCATAAAACTTTTAAACCAACACTGGGCGACTCCTTCTTTGACTGTTAATTTCTGTTCCTGCCGAGAAATAATTGAAATACTCCTGCGGGACCGCGAGTTTGTGATTAAAAACAAATATTTGTCGGGTAAGAGATATCTTCGCAGACGAACATTGATAGGTAGATGAGAACAGGTATCAAATAATTCAAAATCTATATATCTATAATTGTATATGGGTATAGCAATATAGGGTCGAGTGTTATCGCTTTTCGGAATTGGACGTGCCGGCGATTGCAGTTGAACACAATCATGTTTTCGTAGATTCTACGGATCTATGAGAAGCCAGGCCGCTATCCAGGCTAATTCGGTGACGTGTGTGCTGCAGTGAATTCAATACGAATTGACCCTAGCCTCGTCTGATTATTATTGTTACAATCCTTCGCGGACAGCTCGGCTCCCGGGCTCATGGCTGGCAAACTGGCCTGTATTTAAAGAACCTAGACAACCTGTTGAACGACCGTCACATTCCTGGTCGACAAAGACGATCGTTACAGTCCTGACATCAGGATTGGGACGAACGTATCTCTGCTGGAGTTCGAGTAGTGCCCTCCAGGTGGCAAAGGCCCGCCTCAGCGTTATAAGGCCACTTTGAATATGGGTCAAATCATCAGCCCTAACACTTGACTCCCTTGACTAAAACATGATCAATATCAACCCTGACTAAAACATTAACACGTCTATAAAAGTTTTATTAACACGGTAACATATTATAGAAGGATTTGTGACTCGTTCATGTTGATCCTTTACTCTCGCCAGTGATAGAAATTCAAATATAATTTAAAGTAAACACATTGATATATTTATTAAATAATAACATTTATAGACAGCTTTTAGATTAAATACGTTTTGAAAGAAATAAGTGTGACGCTTACAGTCCCCGGCACTCTCTGCTTGGTGATTTTTGATTCTCACGAGAGGCCGGCTGAGTCAGTGACTGTAGTGGACAGCTTATCTGTTAATTGGTTAGTCGATGAGGTTTACCATGGGGAAGACGAGAGGATATATCCAGAGTCGGCATGGTGGCATCCGTGTCTAGCGCAACAATATGGCGACTAGATCTTACGGCTTAACAATTCCACCGCCGGGGGCAGAGAGAGAGATAGAGAGGATGGGGGTTGGCCGCCCGTGGGATGCCTTGGTAGTGGCGCTGATAATCATTTTGTTTGAGAGGATGACGCTACTTGATCCCGCTAGAGGCGCTATATGTCCCTTATTATTATGGGATATTTTTAAATGAAAGTGCGAGAAATTATCTCGCACTCTCTCGAATAAACGCTCCTGCCTATTTCTTCTCGAAGTCTCTTATCCGATCTCAATGTGGCAATGCATACAAGTAATTAGGGTAACATAAAAGTACCAAAAAATGATTTGCGAACCACATTGGATATTTTACCACCCTATACACTTAAAGGCAAATACTGGAATAGTTTCTCTAGCGGCTTTTATCTTAACACCTATTCTTGCTCTCGCTCTAGTTGGCGTTGGTTTGCCACCTCAAATAGAATCTTATTTTTTAGTAATTCTAGCCAATTCATGCCAGGACTACGTATCCAAATAGAGTTAGACTGACACACAGTAGGGATTTGGTCACTAAATGGACGAAGACGAAGGTCATTTGCCTTAAAGAATATGTGCTGAAACAGATAATTCTATGAACATAGTCAAATGATAGCTCAAGAGTAGCAATGTGAAAAAATATAGTTGGCTTAAAAAATCCGACGATGATTTAATTTAAATCAGACATAGCAAGTAGCCTTACAATATATCTTTCAGTAGATTTATCAAAGAATAGAAGTTAAAATATTATTATAACATAAAAATCGAAATCTAATAACACCAAATGTCCCCAAAGCATTGTGTTATCGTCTCTAAACCGTCATGTTGTTTTTCGCTTTGGATTAGTCCATTTCTAGACTTCCTCATATATGCCATAATTGGTTAATTAGATTATTAATTCTAAGCAATCGAATCTTATTGTATTTAAATAAGATAAACTTAAATTAAATTAAAAATCAGGCTTTGCTAATGATGCAAGTGTTTGAATAGTAGTATAAAACATTAACAAAGAAATATAATATACAGAATTCAATTTAAGTTTTTCGCATTACATAATTGAAATATTGAAGAATCAGACCAAGATGTAGGGAATCTGATCAGCTAGCTGTTGAATCCTGAGTTTGATTTAAAAGATGATCCACGACAAAATTCAGTGTAGTTTAATGTTATGGCACATGGACCAAGAAGGAAATAACACTATGCTTCAGATCTATTCAAGGTATTCTTCGAAAATTATTTCAGAGGATAACGATGCTCAGCTATGTGCTCTAACGATATATTTATTCAAATTGCTAAATTTCTCTAGGATCCGCGTATTTCGAATAATGCAATGCAATCCAATTGATACACACGACCCCATTTGGATTTCCGCTACAAAGCTGAAACATATTGCCCAATTCAGCTGAATTTATCATACAATTTAATAATTTCGTATATTGTTGAATGTGTATCTGCTAAAATCCGCGTTATATGCAAATTATTCGTAAAACGATGGTCGAATAAATGTTATTTGTTACAATAATGATTGGATATAGAATTTAATTGCCTATTATTACATATTTCAGCGATGGAATGCAAATTTGATGCCAAAGTGTAAATAAAGTTTTTGATTAGCTATAAATTATTTAAATTGCATGTTTAAATTATCAATGGCATTTATGGACGTTCACATATATGCAGATCATGTTGCAATTTTGATTAGCATGCATAGGCTTGCCAATCCCCGAGTGACTGAGCAAAGTTAGATATAGAACACAGGACATGGTAAACAAACACAATATCGGACAAATATTGACCATGCTAGATTGTTAAGCCGCAGTTACACTGCATATGCATAAATCAAATAAACTACTTTTGATGAGTTTTGCAGACCCCTGCAACACTTTACCCGTTCGCTTCCCCCTCCCCGCCGGCATCCATCACCCGTCCAACAGTGCAAAACTCATGAAACGCCCGTGGTCATAAAACAACACTTTGTAATTCTGGTCGTAGCAGGCAACGGTGCCTGAGAGGATCGTCGGCGAGGAGGCCCTCCCCGGTGATAATGCAAATGTCACCAGGCAGACGCTCCAACTTTTAACTGCAAACTTGCAGGCCGTGTAATTTGCTCACGCCGGAAGATTTTCCGGAAGCTTCTAGACACGTGCGAGCACACGTGGCTTAATTAAATAATCTCCGATATTCAGCCACCCGAGGGGATGGCCGTATCTCCTTGTACCCTCATCCACTCCTAGTGGGTCTCGAAGTTCTAGGCAAAAACGAAAATGATCCAGGGGTTTAATTAATTATTGCACCTATCCGAGTTGCGGAATGTGTTTGAATGAGTTCTATCTAAATGCTATATCTTGCTGAAATTATATAGACTTAATTTAATTATGGCGTGTTTTCTATTCGTTTGTGAATATATTTTTTTTCAGCATCTCGTTTATTTATATAAGAAATGTCTCGACGACATGAAACATTCGTATGCGAAACATGTTATGTTTATCAGATATTGCCATCTTTACGATTGGCAAAGAATGATTGGATAAATATATAGACAGAGTCAGGTTTAATTAACACGCAGAATATACTGATTGATATAAATTTTGCTGATTTACAGATTTTTTTCTGTGATAATTCTAATAAAAATGTTTTTTTTTTGGTCTCTTAATTTGAAATTTAATCCGATGAAGAATCACAATGATTTTAAAATGAGTACTCTATTTTTATATTTAATAATTTCAGCTTTATTACAACAATTACGAAAATATGATTAAAGTCATTATATTTTGCGAATACAACTCAAAAAAATATTTGCTTCGTTCTAAAATACTATTATCACATCTTTCAGATTTAAATTTCACCTTAGATTATTAAAAAAAAAAAAATATATTAAAATAATTAAAATATATACTCGAATATAAAACTTACATATTTTTTAATGTCCTTGATTTCTTGAAAATGAATATATATTTTAATAAACAATCGACATTAGTCCATTGAGAACATTATTTAAAAAAAATCTAGAACTTATCTAGGCGTGCCGATGGGGTATATTGGATACCCCAAGTATATTCTCGAATACCTGTTTTAATATAAAATCTACATTTCCCAGAATTGTATTTATATGAAAAGATCAAAAGAATGAAAGGTATAAATAATTATTGACCTTTATTATTGATTTTTTGATATTATTGATTTTTCTCGCTCGCATCCAGTACGATTTGCCGAGTGCGAATAAAATGTGCGAGTGACATGTGCCGCTAGAGCTCAGTCTGCGGCGAGACAAAATATTCAAAACATCGACCAAAAGTAATAATTATTATTTTTATTTTTAGAATAACCCATCATAAAAGAAAAATAACAAAATATTGATGAAGAATTAATCATGGATCAACTCGAGTAAAATCAAGAAAGTTTACTAATTCATTATTAAGAAGGTTTTCAACATGAACAAATAATCTGTGAACTAAGAAAAAATCTATATTTATAGTGAGCATGAATTTGACTCGTTTCAAAGAGCCTAGTTAATCTGGAGGATAGTTATCATAGTCCTGGCATCCGGATTGACTCTTCTGGTGATTGGAAAGTGGACGTAAGAGGCCCACGATCGCGTAGTTCCTCCATGCGGCATTTACATTATAATAATGAAGTCATCAAATAAATAAACCAAAGGGGGCTATCATTTTGTTCGAGAGATAAATTGTTAACACGTTAGGTATTAAATTATGACATTGTAAAATTAAATAAAAATACAATGAATAAATCAAGAATATGGAAGATATGGTTAGGAAAATTCGAGAATGTTGTTGATGTATTAATAAATAATAATAATAATATATTTTATATATAAATCAATTAAAATATCCTAAATTATAGACAATAAAATATCCGAAATTATAGACCAAATAATCCTTATTTATAGACCAATAAAAAAAATATATTTTATATATATAAATGTACAGATATCAATAAAATTAATATTTTTTAATAAAAATTAATTCTCAAATAATATTATTAAATTTTTTAACATTCTGTAGGTAAACTCTTTTAAAAAAAATATATTTTTACTTTATAGTCGGTTGAGTGTAATCAGAAATATCTGCGCCAAAGCCAGTAAAAGACTGCGGAAAATGTATGCGGTAAAAAAGGGAGGCCCTAAAGTGATACGTATTATCTCAGGTATCTCGTTTACCCGTATGATGATTGTGTGAGGTGTAAATGCGCCTTTAGAACGGGCAGGTGAAGTGATGTTAAACCGTGGCGGGCGCGAGCAAAGAAATTCGCAAATTGCGAAAGGCGCGCACCTACCGGGCGACCCGAAACAATAACGCAACCTTTATTCTAATTTAATAAATTCGGCGAGATTATCTACACGTGCGTGACCTTATCGCGGCTCGTATGCCATTAGACGATAATTAAAGAGCCCACAAAGGTCTCGCTCTCACAAGGGTCAATACGTGCGAGAGACAAGGTTAATGACACCGAGTCAAAGTCAGTTGACCTCAAAAGACGCCCCAATCTGACATCTGACAACAAAGACGCCCCTGCCGTGCGACTCAAGAAAACAATATTTCGTACGTAATGCCTACATAAAGCTGGGCCACGCTGTACTAAAGTTCATAGAGATGCTTCGAATAGAACTCGGAAGCTTTTACCTTGTACGGATGGCGCCGGCGGCACGACGAGAAAATTGTACGGGAAAAGAGCAGTTCTATTGTAGGGGAACTGACGGGAAAACACACATACATGCACGTTTCTGAATTTATAAAACATGTCTGTTCTTCTGAAAAGCGATACATCGCAATTTTTTCTCCCAGAGCTGAAAATACCTGGCTCGCATTAATGGCTTTGCAAAGCGGGGAGCCAGCCGTATCAGATTAAATTTCGCAGCTGGAGTAATTAAACTCGGCAATGGTGGAACGCTTGTAAACAATTGAAAGTAACTAACTTAAAAGATTGCCATTTGCTCCGGAGGATCTGAGGAGCGAGCAATTAATCCGCTGTTCTTTTATCAATTTGCATCCGCATCTGCGAATGCATATTTAATTGAATTGAGCACGAGATGAAATGTAAGCGTGCTCTTATGCTCTTATGCCGTTTCATACAGATTCCTAGATAATAATCCCGTGAGACTTTATTTTCTATATAAAAGGAGCAGCCTTCGTCTCGTGTTGAAAAATGCGAGACGGAATCCATATATTTTATCGTGAATATTTGAACGAAAACTCTATGCTTTACTACAGTGCTCTGCAACCTCTAACCTTCCGTAGCATAACAACGCTATCTCTGAAATTTCCAAAATCAAATTATTCAACTATACGACAAAAATAAGTAAAGTTAAAGTCGAATTCTTTTATAAAAAATCAAGGAACTTACAGGCAATCTTAAACAGAAAAATTGTTTATCTATAGAACTAAACGACAAAAAAAGAAACCCATTAATTGAAATCAAAGTAATCAAATTATTAAAAAAATTCTTCGATTTTTTATTGTAAAACTTTTCCAAGGGCGTTTTCATTTCTCTAGCATTATTTTTTTTTTTACCTCTTAATGTATGCTCTAACGATCTGAAAAGGTGATATAATTCGAGGGCACAATATCGTTGGATAAGTTCCAATCCAAGCTCCCTTATTTTTTCCTGAGTTATCGTGATGAAGGATCCTTTGACCTTTTGACAGAAACATATTTATTACGATAAACACATGTTTCATTCGCTCAAGTTGTTCACAATATACTTTCTTTGTAACGGTCTGACCAAGTTCAAAGAATTCACAGTACATAATACCAGAAGTGATAGTTGAGGTGTCAGAATAGGTACATCTCCAGAAGAAAGTCATTGTTGTTTTTCATACTGGATTATTGTATACACCCACTTCTCATCCCCAATTACAATTCGATGCAAAAACGGATCGGCTTCATACTGAGACAAAAAGGACCCAAATTCCTGAACAATTTTCTTATGTGACGAAGATGATCCTGAATTATAGACCATAGACAGTAAATTTTCAATGATAATTCCTCAATTCTTTGACGAGGATCTGAATCCACAATCGCCTTCTAGTTATCATCTTTAATTTTTAGGGTCGTCCTTATCGTGCGACGTCCTTAAGATACCTATTTTTATTTTTAAACTTCTTAAACCACCGATGACACTTGTTTGATTTCAGAATATCTCAGAAATATTTTTTTTTTATTTATTTAATAAATACATAATTTATTAAATAAATAAAAACGTGATATTGGTATATTAAATAGTATTATTAAATAAACTATGATAATTGTGGAGGATTCAAAGTCTATATTTTTTATTTATATAAAAAATACATGTTTTATTAAACTAGCCGTGACGATGTTATTGATTTTCCTCGAAAAATTATTTTAATAATAATTCTACATGACCCAAATTTTTTGTATTTATCTAAAAAATTCTAAAGAATAAATATAAGTAATCATTCACCTTTATTGTCTGCAATTGCGAAAAATATAATAAAAACAACAATATTGTTATCTATTAGCACGAGTCTGAGTGTTTTTTATCGCTTCGTGACGGATATGAGCGATAAAAAACATTGCGCATGTGCAAGTGCGAGCGAGAAAAAATATGGTGCTATGCCAGTAGAGAAACAATATGCCCCGTTCTGGAGTGTAATAATATATATCATGAATAACTATTTTTATTCATAAAATAATCATTTTTGTCAAAATGTCAAGGTATTGTCGAAGAATTTATCAATTCTTGACTTGAAATTTTTAGGATCTGTTTTCATACATTATTTTAATACAAAATAGACTCTATTGGAAAGCGGCGTTGGCTTTGAGCCGTCGTGACGAATCGATTAAACATTTAATTTTTATTACTAACTCAAATATTTCCTCTACGAGAATCATCCATACAAAAGAATTAATATTTATCAAAATTCTCTTAGTCATGGAATTTTGAAATAAAATTATGAAGTTTTCAATTAATTGTTTGAGATCTGTCCTTTCCTTTACTTTAATCCCTAACATTTGCATGTACACAGCAACACGTTTTATTTTTAAAGATGCAACAGTTTTTTTATTTTTAATTTATTTAATTTCGTCGGAAATACATATCTTTATCAAAATAAATCACAGATCCAAAGACATTATAGATAAATCTAATTTTGATTAATTATCATATTTTAAAAGATGTTGAAATTAAAAAAAAATATCAAGAAAACAGTATTATAACTATTTTATGATTAGTACTTTTTTAATTGTTTTATCTTTGAATTGTAGCTTTATAATCGTTTTTAATTAGGTATTTAACATCTGTTTAAATATGTTCATAATTACTGAATAGCTGAAAAAAATAATTGTGGCGTATTTGACGCTATTTTCATTTGTTGGGGCGGAGTTGTGGGCGCCGAATTAGTCTGCGCCAAGTTGTCGTTTCACCCTAATCAAGTCTGTGTATTATTTATCGTCAAAAAGTACATTTCCTCTAGTCTGTAATTGGAATGATTAATCACCGTGATTAATTAGAGGATTCTGTGATCCATGAAATATAATTAATAGGTTTCCTTATCTGCGTGAATGGCTACACTGAAAGTGACTGATTTCAAATAAAGTGTTAGGTCAAGTCGGATTCAAACATCAGCGGCCGAAAAATTAATACCAAAAAGACAGATGTTTTGATTAGTCTTGCGGAATATTTGGTCGAGCACGTTTTGAATAAAAAAATGAATAAAAAATAGATATATTCGTCGATGCGGAAAATATTTGTCATGTCGAATGTCTTATATCAAGGACAGCCAGACGAAAAATAGACTCCATATCTCCATATCCCTGCTCCATGGCCGAATTGCGTGTCCATAAAAATACTTATCGATTCCCCAGACACACTTGACACCCCATAGCAAAGCGAAGGGTTAGAATGTAGGGGATAAGAATTGGGGGCGCTGCTTTCCGCCTTGGCAAAGGTCAACATTCACTTTATCACGATTCTACTCTATTTTTTATTTAAGCCGCATTTCACCTGAATATTATATATTTTTAAATGATATTTTCAGCCGGATACGTTCGCACGTAGTATAACGTATGTTTTAACGGCAAACAACGCGCTTTAACGCGTTATTTAACGATAATTTTACGGTACCGTAAAATGCCATATTTTACGCTTCATAAACGGTAATCTGACGTATCGCCAAAATATATCATACATACACGTATAATTTAATTGTTAAAATAATATTTTTGTGCGGCATTAATCATTATGATAAAGAGATGAATAGATCATGCAAACATGCAATAAAAGTTAGGAAGTAAAAACTTGACAATACATAAATATTTTATGGATCAGTATTTTTATTCGATTCTCTGAAAAAGGACGTTGGAATATAATTCTAAATATTATAAATTCTGATACTATGTAGGCGAACTTCTTTAATATTACCCTACCAAGCAATATCATTTATTTATAAAAATATTAAGTATTTAAATTATAATTGAAACCAGTTACTAATTTTAAGTTTTTTTATTGAAAACACTACTACTTAAAATTGACAGAGATTCCGAAGTATTACAGACCAATAAGTAACCCTAACGTAAACATTAGAGCTCAAACCAATCAAATAGATATGCAAGCGATATTAAAAAAAATCGTTTCTATATAAATAATAATATAAAACATTAGTTCATACACAAGAAAAAAATTGTCATTTTTGAAACAATCGATTGATTTATGTTACGTTGTTAAAAGTCAGTTCATAACCAATACAATATAAAAGATTTGTTTAGGCTTGAAACAATTCATTTATATATTTTTAAAATATGCAATAAGTAGGAGAGAATTTTATCAACAAAAGAAACCCTTCCTTGCACAAACACAAATGCGTACAATATAACATCTGGAACTCGACATAAATACGAACGATTTATGTGACCATTCAAATGGTAT
>JAGXCT010035433.1:0-32820 GCA_022495035.1 Philopotamus ludificatus | reverse complement strand
ATTTTTTACTTTTTTTACCCATTGTTCATTGACTATTGTAACATAAAATGATGTCCTTTTGCGCCAATGAACACCGGAACGTAACAACGCGCAAAATTGAAAATAAATGAATGAATAAGTTATCTGGGAATAGTGCTAGAACAAACAATTCTTGTATAAATGTAGTATTTGTTCTTTAAAGTGGATCATCCATTTTACTACAACTCAAGTTATTATAATTTGAGAGCATATTATATTAATATAAGAATACTTTTACGTCGAAATAGTAGATGATTGTTTTTGTAAAATATCTCGTCGCTCAAAATATTATAAACATATCATAGTTAAAATATTTAGCAACTTATTCGCGGTACTTATTAAATTATTTTTCAGCGTTTTGTTATCTTTTATGTCATTTTTATGAAAATTATTAGCTATGAATTATGTTAATTACCCAAGTGAGTTTTTATTTCATACACATAATGAAATTGTTTATTCCCGAAGCCCTTTCTTATTGACCTAAAAAAATTGTAATACATTGGAGAAATGTCTGGTGAATAAAAAGGGTGGTAAAACCTCTCAATTCAGTTCCTGAATTTTATTACTAGTCATTCTTGGTAGGCCGTTATAATAAAAAGTCCAAATGTACTTATTCTATTCTCTTTCCCTATGCGTTTTAAATACTCTTTAACTATGGTAAAAAGCGCTTAATGTCGTTCTTTGAATATTCTTCGATGGATAATATTGAATTTAATTTAATGAAGGAATTGCAATGTCTGGATTCAGCTTTGTCTTTGTAAGGCACTAATTAAAAATTAATTTATTTCATTCCGATTTACTTATTTTTTTATTTATTTCTTTCAGCGCCGGAAAGATCTCGTTTACATTTGTTGGGGTTTCAATATGCCCTGATATTAAACAGGAGTAGGAATAATTAAATACAACGATAAAAAATTTAAGGAAACGCTGTTGTTATTAAAAAATTAAACTCAACTTCAATAATATTTACAAACTCATTATCTTTCAGTATGTATGAGTAAGATTTGTTTTTATCAAAACAATAGATTTTATTTATAAAAAAATAATTAACACATCATATAATATAAATTAATCGTAATATATTGATCCTTAAACTTCAAAATCAAATCTCTATATTATTCAAAACATTTTCTATATGCAAATATCATTGGAAACAGGGGTGTTTCAATTTTTTTTTACATTGTTTGCGTTTAATATTTGTCTTGACCCTCAAATAATATACAACAACAACACTAATAAAATTGGTTTACATTCGCATATCGCCGAATATGCTTATTGAATATTGCGGCCGCAAGAACAAACAAATTTCACAGCGGCCAGTAAATAAACACGAATTTGTGTACGAACCAAAAACGAAAAGTATGATGATGAATGCGATTTTTGGATAGAATGCCTCTCCGCCAAATATTAATCCAGGTGGAAAATTTTATTTTATTAATTTCGCTCCAATTGGATTTTGGAAATTGAATGAGCAATCGGCCCGTGTCGGTTAATTTCTGAGCGAATATTCATAACGTGTGCGATTGCACGATCAAATAATCATTCGTTATCAAAAAATAAATAAACTCAACTGAAACTTTAGTGATTATCATAAATAATATCTAGATTTTAAAATAATAAAGTAACAACGAAGACCCGGTACATGGTAAAGAAAGCATGTATGTAAGTTTTTTTTTTGCATAGACTAATACACTTTATATTATTATCAAGGATAAAATGTCGAAACCAGAAATTGACGAAGGACACATCAGACATTGTATACTACGTTTTTTCGACCAAAGCTTAAATGTCCTCAAAGCAACTAAAGCTATTAAATAAATTTATGCTGAAATCCTGACAGCACTTACATGTCAATTTCGGTTATAAAGGTTCAAAGGCAAAATAAATCTATGAGATGCTCCTGAATCTGGACTACCATCTAAACTTGATGGCGACATATTGAGATCCCTGGTCGAGTCGGATCCTTGATTAGCCATGATGGAATAATCGCAGACTCAAATATTCACGGTCCACTGTGCAGTCCCACGTTAAACGCATTCCTGAAACAAATAAAATAAAAGTCAAAAAAGGAATGTCTTTCTCTGAACTCTCGTTTCTTTAATATTCTTTCGTGCATTTGGTAGGAAGTGAGAGGAATATTGTATTACAAATTATTAACACCAAATGATACGATTATGACAGATATTTACTGTCAATAGTTAGAGCGATTAAACAAGAAAATAAGATTCAGTTTTGTTTAACAAAAAAGGAATATTCTAAGATAATAGACGCCCTCATTCAGCAAGAATGATCTAAGAAAAAAAATCAGAAGTTAAGTTACGAGGTCCCGCCACACCCTTTATATTCCCTTTTCCTACTTTCTCTTCAGGTCCATGAAGCACACTTTACGAGAAAAACGATTTCGAAATATAACTTAAGTAGAAAACCGCTTGAACGAGTTTTTCGATTCAAAACCATTTTTTTTTTTTAAAAATGAATTTAAAAACAACAAGTAAGATATGGTAAAACGTCTTTTTAATAAAAATAAATCATAACTCGTTTATTATTCAAGATATTGAACCAAAAATTTAACTACTTGAACTTCAACATTTACTAGATCATAAACGCAAAAAAAATATTTATATCCTACATCAGGGGTCACCAAACTTTTTGGAAACGGATTGAAATTTTTATAAAACATGTTTTTTTAATGTTAAGTTTTAAAAATGTACATAGAAAGTTTGTGGGTTTGAAAATTTAAGGTCATAATTAATGCTTCGGATGTTGAGTAACGTAATAAATGAAAGAGAGCAACTACTATATCACATCAGTAAGAATTTATTCGTTAAAAATAAAACCAAGTATCCTACCGATAAGGAAATATTCGAAAACACTAATGGTTATAACAGTGTAATATATAAATGAATTATTAAATAATGTACATTTTGCAATAAATATTAATCATCAATTCTCGATAAAAGCCGGGAATTTTTAAACACACTCCTTCTTGTAAAAGAGCCATAAAATATTTCGAATAAATGGTTTTATATGCACTTGCTGCTTTTTTCAAAATCTCCTTATGGTCTGATTTTTCGTGTATTGTTTCAACTCTAAAGTATCTAACCAAAGTAAAATATTTGAAAATACGTAGTGTTTTGCGTTTAGTTTCTTCGATAATTTTGTCTCATTAGAAACTCAACGTTGGTAATAGAAAGAAATCAGGTAGATTTAAACCGTATCTTTTATCTTAAGATAACTTTAGCTATAGTTGGAATATTACTCGATTCACAAAAAGCCTGCTAACCTTTCAAACTCCCCTCGGGCTTCAATGGGAGCCATATCGATTACATACGGTAATTCCGCGATATGGCATAACCGTCGAATTCCCCGTCGGTTATCGAGAACGGGGCCACACACGCATCTTCTTTCGATATCGAACGGCTCCCGGCTCCAGAATTTGCATATTGGCTATAGGAGAATTTAGAATTTACGAGATATTATCGGCCCGGAACACCACAATGTCGTCGGCTGGTAAACAAATTCTTGAAATTTCGCAACCGATTAGTGTCAGGATGAGCTGCGCAGAATTTCATTAAGGACCAAAGCTTTGCGCAACACTCGGTGCACTTCAGAACGTTTGCCACGAATTGCATATGTGCAAAAAGCTCCATTCTCGATCAAACGAAACAAGCCCTTATGCATATTTAACATAAAACAATATCATTTATTTTTGGAATTATTAATATATTAGATTTTGGAATTAATAATATATCATGTTTTATATAAATAAGTTAAAATAAATTTTTGGATAAGCTTTCTCAAAGATAATTATGCAGGGATGCGGCCTCGACCTGAATTATTGGAATTTTCATGACGTTCGTCTTTAAATAGGAAATCGTAAAATCTTTGATATGAATAGTCGTTTTTTAAATATTTTTTTATTTATCAATAGATTAATTATTGATCACATAATGTTTTGATAGATTTACCCAGTATCAATACGATTAATGAGATAATACATCTATCGATAGTATAAAAAAGCGAATGAATGATCTTCGAAGAAAAATCGAAAAGAAATTTTGTGTTCATGATTTTTTTTATAATAAACAGTAAATATATAAATGTTTATTACTAATTGTTATTCATATGCATTAATACATACAGTTAAAAAGTATAACCTACGCAATACAGACAGTTAGAGCTGTTGATAGATAGGACAGAAAATCGTTAACCCTATTTTAGAAAGAGTACAAGATTTTTAAAGCTATTTAAATTATTGGTGATGCTTGGAATGAAGTTACAATGTCTACCATTAGTGACATATGGATTTAGTTCATCTCCTATTGGTTGAAGAAAGTAGTACACCAACTGAAGAAGTTGACCTAGTTATTCAAGATCTTGTTAAACCAAAGAAACAAATTTAAATCTAGAGGAAGAGGATTTCGTTAGTGTGAATAACAGTTATTTAGCTCAAATGAGCAACGATATATTTGTGGAACTTGAGGACGGGAGAACAGAAGATTTTTTATCAGAAGAAGAGGAATTAATTAAACAACCTGAGCAATTTGAAATTGCAAAGATGGGTGAATAATTAAATATAATATGTCCAATAAATATGTGCAATAAATAATAAATGCTAAATTTAGTGCTTTCCTCGACTTACGCGATTTTTCGACCGACGAAAAAACCTTCGGAACTTATTATTCGCATAATTCGAGGACTTACTGTATATACATATATTATTAATATTTTATTCTAATTCTATGTTGACCTTGACCTTAACTGCTTTTGATACAGAGTTATGAGACGGCACCACTTTTCTATACATCAGAGGTAATTTTATTTATTTCTGTTCCAAGAAATTAGTTAAATAAAAATGTTGTAGAATAATCGCAAAGTATTTAGATTGAGAAGAAAACCTGCTAAATAGTATTTTTTTTTAATTTTTCTATTAGTAGCAAGAGATTAATTTAAAAAAAATGATCAAGATTTAAGCATAGAAGTTATTAAGAAGATTATGTAGCATTAAAATCAATAACTAGTTAAAATAAATAATAAGTAAGAATATTTATTGTTTGAATTTGCACAACATATTAGAAATATTTCTTATATATATGATCTGATTTAGCTACAACGCAAAGCACAAATGTCACGAACGTTAAGCATCCGCTGAACATATATTGATATCATCTCAACATTATTTATATAAAAATATATATATTTTTATTATTATTGTACAATTGTTACTCTTAGAACTATGTATAACATAGAAAGCTATCTTTACTTGGTTTTATTTCAAAGAATCTTTGGCCGTACATCAAACGAAAACTTATAACACTGTTCCAATAAATTCTTTTAACAGTCTAAGTTATGGAATGTACACGAGAAGATAAATAAAGTTGGATTGTATCGTAATACTATTTTTATTTATTTATTTTATTTTAAATAATATCATCAGTCGCATGTAAAATACGGCATAGAACTCGAGATATGCCATAAAAATAAATGTTACACATTCAACTTGATTTATATGCAAATATTCGATAACACTCGCAATTCTCTAAATGCATTCTACTCTTTGAATTTATTTAGTATTTATATTTTAGGGTTAAAAAATATATAATATTTACAAAATGTATGTATACATTATTTTTTTATTTGATCCTTAAAAAGGCCGAGAGACGCGGAGTGCGTATTACAAAATTCGGCTAATTGGCGTAATGATACACGAGTCGGTTTACATGACTCAAGCAAAACGGAATTTGATGATCAGTTACCGTATAGGGGTTCAGGGTGGTAGGTGGTTTTATTTACATTTATCTGTGATATACAGAAGGGGATAGGGCCACGTCGAAATGTGGCTAAAATATTACATGTCAAATATTTTCATATGCCATTGTACGGCTGCGAAAAATGAAAGCGATGAGAAACATAATCCTGGGAAAATTAGCACGATGTTTTGATCAGTCGAATATTTTCTACGTCTGTATTATTGAATTTAAATTAATAAAAAAAATGTTTTCACCAATGAACGTTGCAAAACTAACTCATGGAATTTTTCAACCCATTACTGATGTTTTAGCTAGAACATTGTAATAAGCTATGTTTAAAATATGCATTTATTTATTTATTAAATTTATTCAACACTCTGCTCCCACACGTTTAATCATTATACGCTTCCTACATACCGGCGTGCCAAAAAAATTCAATGCATACCTAATACATTTTTTTTTCATATTTCAATAATGTTTTTGTTTGATCGGACGTGGGGGGCGAGTATTGTTGGGGGGTGTCACATTGTGGGCTATTCGCACCCCTAGCTGCGGCCTTGTTTGCCCTATCGGTGTTTGCTTCGATACCCCACCTCCAGCACAACTTGTTTTTTGAAGAGAATGGTTTCAAAGTCAAGGACTCATATTGAAATGACGCTAGAATCAAATTAAGCGAATTTGTCGAGATTGTTTGAATTTATCGTCTAATAATTATTTGCAAATACTTTTTATAAATTGTTAATCAAATTTTCTGATTTAGATTTAATACTTTAGCCCTATTTAAAAAAATGTTTTTTTATTAAATCCCATAAACTTAACCCAAACATGTATCTTATTTAAATTCAGTTGATTTTGAGTGACGTCTACTAATTAATAATGCCCTCATTTATTTTCCTAATGTTTTTTTTTAAATTGAATTATCAACTAATTTATAATAATATTGTTCTATTGAAAATAAATCGAAAAAAATATTAAAAGGCTATGATGATATAAAAGCTATTTTTATTGCATAATTATATTTAAGTTATAATTAAGATGTATTATTATTATTATATATGTATTACTTTATAATTATATTTAAAGCTTTGAAGCAATTATTTATGATACATTGTATAAGCTTACAATATATATTACTAAATGCATAACTATATAGTTTATTTAAATTGACTAAAAAAATAATCATTAAAAACTTTTACCATATCACTTTTTTTATAAAAATAGTTATTTATGATATGCTTCTCATAATTTGGTCGATATTTTAAATGTTCTACCTAATCAATATGACGCGTATATAAGACGGGGCACTCGGCGATGTTCCACCGCAGACTGAGGACACGCCGCCGGTAGATCGAACGCTAATTTCTAGCGAAACGAGAAACATCCTGCCAGTGCAACAGAAGCGAATATTGTTGTTTTTATTTCTTTTTGCAATTGCGGACAACAAAGGTCAATAAATATATATAATTTTATTCTTTAGACTCTTTTAGATACATATAAAAAGTTTGTGACATGTAGGATTAGTATTAAAGGAGTTATTTGAGAGAAATCAAAAACTTAATCGGCACGCCTAGGTTAATCTAAATAAATAATAATTTATTTCTAAGTTAATTACATTCTTTATTCAAATTGCCCTAACATATATAGATATGAATTTTGATACAATTACAATTGGTAATAATAAAAACATAAATGAATAAATAACTTTAAAATAATCGTTTAAAAATGTATTTTTTCAGTTTTTGTCAAATATTTTACGTATGTTACAAATAATGTATCTAAAATCAATAATTATTAAAAAAAATACTTTGCACTAAATAATTCTAGCAACAAATAAATATCAGATTTAAAATTTTAAAATTATCCATTTAATAAGTAATATATTACATGAACATGTTTTTCAAACGTTATATAATAATATTAATTTTATAAGAGATGAGGAAGTAGAAGAGTCAGATAATTCTGTTAGTATTTGCTAAACAATTTAAACTGGAAGTTGACTCAACTTTTAGAAATGAATGACCTTAAGAAACTTTTAAAATAAGATTTGATTGAGATTGGGAAAAACGAGTCCCGGAAAAAAATGCATTAAAAAACGTACATAAAAAATGTGTTAATTAAGTAAAAAAAAAATATTTTAACTCATTCAACAATCACTTGTCAGTTAATATAAAAAATAAAAAAAACACTACAATAGCTTAAAAATTCCAGGATTCACCAATGGATATTAGTAACATAGATGATTAAGATACTCCTAAATGGTTGTAATAATATGACATATATTGTGTTTAATTATTTACTTATATTACATGAAGTTTAGGACTAACAATCAGAAATAAGAACATTTACGAGCAACATATTTTTTTCCCGTAAATTATTTCTAATTGTTTTCTTGTATGAAATTCGACTTATGAACATTTTGACTTACGTCCAATGATGCTGAAAGGAACTACGTCATAAGTCAAGAACTGACTGTAATGAATCAGTTATTTATTAATATAATAATTCGTTTTAAGCATTATTTTATATATATTTTTTTATAAAATCAATGTTGAATCGCTTCGTCCCCCATTTATTTATCTTAGGATATTCAATATCGGTGAAAATAATTTTCAAAAACCTGGCATATTTATATTGTACTACTGTCTTAAAAATTGTTTGCCGTGAGCAAACCGTGCATAAATCCTCTTCCCTAAAAATCGCTCTGCCCTTTCTTAAACGTTATTGCCTGCGAGCTAGAAGCGATAGAATCGAATTTGTTCAGGGTTGCAGTAGCTTCCCTTAATGCTGTTTACACACTGCACTTCCTTGATAAAAGAAAACGCAATAAGGCACGACTCGTACAAATATTTGGCCAGACCTAACGATGAAAAAGTGTTCGGAGTCTCCTGATATTGATAGGGGAAACCGCAGATATATATCTTCCGAGGTTACACATGCCAGGGTTCAATTGCGACTTATCAATCATTGTCAAAAAAACCCATAGTAAAATAAAATGAAAAATTATTCAATTAAATGTTTGCCACTGTATATACTTATGCTTTTATATACCGTTGCAATTAACTGCACATAATAAATATTATGTGTGAAAATTGTCAGTTGTTCATAATGTATTTTATAACCCCTAATGCAATAAATTACACAGGGAAAAACAATCATACGTATTTTATATTTATGGCTTTCTGTACAAAATTATGGCTATTATAAACGTAAATTGCATATAAAATATAATAGGGCAAAGTCTACTGTTACCGACACTTTAGGCTCGCAAATAATATAAATATTTATCTAAAAAAACTCTATTTCGATATATTTTATTTGGATTGATTGTGTTTTCAAAAATAAAAATCTGATAATTTTATACGCTAGATAAATTTTAATAGGGCACGATCTCTAAAAATTATATATAACAAGGTTTGCAGGCATATTCCATTTCTAATTTATAAAATAATAAATATAAAGAGTATGATAAAAATACGCGACCTTTAGCTTTTTTAGCGATTTTGTCTTTCGCCTTGTTATCAGCATAAAAACTGTGTTTTTTGTACATTTTTTTTACACCATTTTTTTAGCCGCCGACCATCTCATAACATTTAAAACCTTTTCGACAGCCAACAATAAAGTAAGCATCAAATATGGCTTCTTATTTCAAGATACAACAAGAATTTTCATTTAAATTTAACTTGTTAAATAAAAAAAACAATTTTGTCAAATCTATAAAAATCAATATCTATACAAATTATATAAAAAACAATCATCTATTCTGTATATTTGTGCTTTTGAATTGGCCTTTGTTTTGTTACCACTCCCTTCTAACATATTCCGTCTCGGTCACACCACTCTCTTAGACGATAAACTTGAAATATAAAATTGCAACTGTTTTTTCATTGCCGTCTCCTTCTAACTCATTAACTGAATCATTTTATTTTATTTGTTTTTACTCTTACGTATAAATACCGGTCGGTTCTAGACAAAGATTGGATGCTTGAAAGGATTTTTATATCATCATACGTAAGCTTTGGAAAATTATCGCTAGGTTAAAGCAATAAAAATGATTGAAACTCTGGTTTAAAATATATTTTAATGTCGATGTTTACCTAAAAAATATTGTTTTTGTCATAATATTAATTAATTTTCTCCCTTCTCGAATTCCATTGGCTTGTCAATGCAAATTTTAAATACTTAAAGTCAATGAAACATAATAAAAAATGCTTTAAAAATGCTTTTGAAACTTGAGAAAACTTTAAAAACTTATCATGTAATTAGTGTATATTTCCATTGTCAAATTTATTATAATATATAATTCAATTTAAAAACTATTTATTTTTTTTTCGTATAAATACAGATATTAATCAATTATTTTAACAATAGTAAAATAATAATAACAATGACAATAAATAAACAATAATTAAAATAACAATGAATAAAAAATTAAAATAAATAAACAATAATTATAATAATAATAAAAAACAATAAATAAATAATAAGAAATAACAAATAATAATAAATAAATAACTAATAATAAATAAATAAACAATAATAATAAATAATAAACAATAATAATAAATAATAAACAATAATAATAAATAATAAAACAATAATAATAAATAATACAATAATAATAAATAAATAATAATAAATAATAAACAATAATAATAAATAAATAACCAATAATAAATAAACAATAACAATAAATAAATAATAATAATAAATAAACAATAATAATCAATAAATAATAATTTAAATTATAATTAAAAACTATGAATTTTATATAATACGCACATATCACATATTGCATTTCACATATTCAGGGGTTTTCAAAAAACAAAATTCAATCCCAGCAGAGTATAATATTTAAAATTGGATTTTTTTGAGATTTTCTTCTGTAATTACTACGAATTCCATTCAATAACACCTGCAAACAATGAGCTGATTTATATCACTGTAGTAAGTAAAGTTTTTAGAAAAAACTCTATCTTAATATTATAATAATTCTATCTTAAATTAAAAATAAATATTTTTTTTATATCCATATACGTCGGTCTTGTCATTGGTCTTTGGTTGTTAAGCTAAGACTAGTGTCCGAACTATTAATCCGTCAACAAAGAAATTATTGTACAGCAGTTATATAATGGAAAGCAATTATTCGCAATGAAATACAATACGCTTGTCAATTCTTAATGCTTTCATTACATTTATTCGCATATGTCATGCGGAGATGCAGTTTTGTGCATATTGCGTGCGGGGGCCGAGAGCAGCCCGACCCACCCCCACTCTCCCACGGGGGTTGGCAATCAATAACTAATATCTTTACGCTTTTCGGGGGTAAATATTTGGTCAAGTTCATTATTATTTATGGAAACATATTACTCACGCATATCGAAAGGGACGAGCCGAGGGTCCCCGGAGCCGCCATCATGAATAACGTTCGCTGAATTCGAATATCGGGATTAGCTTTGTGTGTCCTTGTTTACGATTTACATTGAAATAATATCTTGGACCTCGGGGAGGGGTCACCGGGCTTATTGTGATCGAGTTTAATAGAAATTTTGTTTACACTGTTATTATTGCGACACTGTTTTTCGGTATTGGAAACGGTTTGTTTGATATTTTTCGATTCGGTTCAGATAAGCTCCTTGTAATTAAATGAAAATATACAAAAAAGCAATGAAAATCCTTGGGTTCTTGTTAATAAATATTAAAATAATAATGACGTTGTCTAAGAATGCAATACAGATTTTAGACAATATCTTTTCAGGTCGACGAAAATCTCATTATAAGGGCAAAAAAAATGATGAACCGAGCTATGATGGAAATATGTTCAAATTACATTCAATTTTTTTTAATAAATAGCCGTTTTCTCTCCGGTGTTTATTATTAATAATATTTTTAAAAAAAATGCATTTTTTCTAGGTACTACGCTTTTAATTAATAGATTTTCTTCTAAAATTTAAAACATTTTTTAAAAAAATGCATAAATGAATTTGTAAATGAAATATATAATTGATTTTTCGTTTATTGCTCATTCACAAATAATAATTAATCCAAATATTTATCTTGACTTATACATGGTGTCAGAAATAAATAGATGCAAAAAAATTGATTCTATGACTTCAAGTGTACCTGGTAGCTTCCACTACAACATTACAGGCCTTGGAACAATTATTATAGGTAGGACCCTTATACGGTTAGAATTAATAATCAATCGCATTCCGAAAGGTCCTGGATAGCAGGATCGCCTGAGAATGACAATTTTACACGCGGCCGAATTATCGAGCATTTCGTGCTTCGGGTCTATTTATAATGGAAAATAGACCCCAAACATTTTAAGTCAAGATATTGTTTTTTGAATAATAATAATAGTTATTTATAATAATTTGGTCGATATGTTGTATTTTTAAGCTAATCAATATGACGCGTAAATCTGGGCACTCGCCACACGTCAATCGCACAGTTTCACTTGCATTCGGCACATCGTAAGTGAGCGAGAAAAAACATCACGTCCGTGGCAACAGAAGCGAATATTGTTGATTTTTTTCCTAATTACATATAAAGGACAATGATTACTTGTAATATTTATTCTTGTTTTAGATAAATTCAATTCGTTTGTGACATTAGGATTACAATTAGCACGTTAGGTTAAACATCTCATTATCGACTGTAAATATAATGATGTTCCAATTCCAGTTTCCAGAAAAAAATGGTGGTACAAATAGTGATAAGTGATCCGAAAAAATCCGTAGATAAGGTCGCACAGATAATGAATCATTTCAATAAATAGTGTATAGGCATCTCCATAGTTAGAGATCGCGTAGTGTCTTCCAGAAGGCAAAGATCCGCCTCAGGGTTAGAAGGCCACTTATGTATGTATCTAAATATAGTATTGGGCTTCACAAAAGAGTTGCAAACAAATCTGTACTTACTAAGTTCCAAAAACAACCCCGATATAATTGGGCCCAGCCGATAACAACTATTACTTTAAGACTTAAGGTCTTTGGAAACACAAACCAGAATTAATATTCTGTGATATAATATTAAATTTAGATATATTTTTTGGTGTTATACAAGATGAAATGATGCCATTGTTTGACAACTATAAACTTATATGGAAGATGGAGCTCCTTGTCATAAGTCTCAAGTAAAATAATTACTTGTAAGGGCGATCAAAGTCTCTATATTTTATATTAAAAATAAATATACACAAAAGATTTTGAAAGAAATGCTTATGACGTTTTTATATGCAAAATGGACTAAAATCCTACAAGAGACTACCGTTAACTGATGCACAGCAGGATTAAGGCACTTCTGGACTTGAAAGGGGGATCGATTAAATATTGTTTATAACATGAAGCGTGTATTTACATTTTACGTACTAGTGTAATTATATGATATTATATTTTTAATTAATGCACTTCTTTAAATACATCCCCTTCCATTTACAAAAGCTTATTAAATAGAGCTTCTTTACACATTTTTCACCAGTTCCCCTCTCGAAATACATTTTTCTGAGATTACATTCAAGTATCCCCCGGGTCCACAACATGAATATTAATTAAATGTATTAGAGTCAGTTCAATATCGCAACAACAAGGGTTAACAGGATGGCGTGCATCTTGCGTGCCGTTCGTGGGTTGCGTGTCACGGGTTCCCCATCGCTGTTTTAATAGATATTAAACACACATAGTATTTATACACTCAAATCAGTAGAAAAAACTGTAGATAACCTTTTCACGCCATTGCAAATTATAGCTTATAAAAAATCATTTACTTCATTTTGATTAGATATTTTTTTCGCTCACACCCCCGATAATTCGATAATGGGCATCGGTTATGCGATACCTGTGAAACATCATGGAGTTGAAGGCTTATGGGATGAGGTAATTTGATACTAATTCGATTGTAATGTTTTTGACACCGTCTTCGCCATAACAAGGAACAGAAGCCTCGACCACCTCGTCACGGTATTCCTTACTAATTTTATTATACCCAACTCCTGGTACAGGTAGATAGACGAATACAGAGTGATTATGTTTCATGTATTAATACAATGCATAGATCGTACGCATTTGTACATACAATTACATAGACGCATATAATATTGCTGTAAAATCATTTTTTTGTGCGTCAGTCTCGCCTGAAATCACAATTTGATAAAAAATATTTACGGTACAATTTAATTTTTCTTTTCCCCTCCGGTTTTCCCGACGGTGGGGAGTCTAACCGCCTTATTGTTGGTCCCACTTCCTTCCCGCTGGGTGTTAGTGTCACATTTAATAGTGTTACATAAGGACTTCTTTGTAATGTGGTAGACGCGTCCCCGATTATACGTTTTTCTTTATTAGCATTTATACGACACGAACAAGATGCTGGATAAAAATATTTCTAAATAAAAACGTAGAAACACCGGCGCTGATAAAATTGTTTTTGAATGTGTTTTCGGTAATGCTCTATGGCACGTTGTCGTAGATGTTATCTCAACGCTTCACACTGTATATAATCATTTGGATAGCGATATTAGATAAACTTAATAATATTAAGGGTATAGCAGTTTGAACTATTTTTGATTAAAACATAATCATTATATTTTTTTATAGAGTATTTGCATATTAATCTTATACACTCTGTGGGCCTGTGGGGTGTTATTTATTTATAAAAATAAATATGTCAGATCAAACTCTATAGAATGTTTCTTATTCATTCTGCCAAAAAATATCTTTTTTTTTATATATATTCGTAAGATACAATTAATGGGAGTAGAACGTAGATTTGAACAAAAATATCCACAGGGGAAGGTTAAATATTATATACATATTTTTGAATAATGTTTATTAACACATCCGTTACGGCGGCTCGAAAATAACTGCGTCGTTCGAAGGGACTCTAAGAAGATATTAATCAATATCTTGACATTTTTTTTAAATAATGGATTATTCTAAGAACAAAAATAGTTATTTATGATATGCTTGTTTGATTGATATTTTGACTAATCAATATGACGCGTAAATGACAACCCTCGCGGCGATGTCTCGCCGCAAACTGAGCTTTCGCAGCACGTGTCACTCGCATTGAGCACATCATTCCGGATACGAGTGAGAAAAAACATTGCGCACGTGGCAACAACAGCGAATATTGTTGTTTTTATTTTTTTTTGCTATTGCAGACAAAACAAGAACAGTAATTATTTAAAATATTTATTCTTTAGACATTTTTAAACAAATACAAAAGTTTTGTGACACGTAGGATCTAAATTTAAAGAGTTATTCAAGAAAAATCGACCCCATCGGCACGGCTAGATTATCTTATTTAATTTTAACAAAGCTAGCTTTGTTAGGAATTTGCCAAAAAAATAAACCCGGGCTTTGGCTGGCGACCTGACCCGTATTCGAAGAGCCTAGATAACCTGGAGAATGTCTGTTTACAATCATGACATCATGACTGAGACCGAGGTGTCCTCCAGGTGGCAAAGACCCGCCCCAGGGTTATAAGGCCACTGTTTAGTTTTAGTTTAGTTTAGTCTGACAACATATGACACTAATAATTTTAATATTTGATCGGAGCTGGTAATTTAATCTATGAAAAGAATCTACCGTTAGTGGTTAGTTTATTGTTTGTGCATCATTATTATTAATTTTGCCGACTGTCTTTAGGAGGACTATGTGAAAAAAATCATTTACGTTTGTTACGTTTGATTCGCCCATTATTTTTATATTAAAGTGACTTACTTCGTGGGGAAATTCATTCGTTTCCCATTTTTTAAAGAATATTTTTAGCTTTTCTGGTTGGAGCACTGTCAAAATTATAATCGTTTTACAACAAATAAATCGTTCATTTATTTTGAAAATAACACAAGTCAAATAGATGGTTACTAAGCAAAACATTAAAAAAAAGAATAATATTTTGCTAATCATTTATTATTGAACATAATATTAACGGTTATTTTCGCTTTGATACGTGAAGGTGTTATCTTTGTAATGTGTGATTTTTGTGAAGTGCATCAATAGTTTTAGATGGAGATAGACTTCTTGGAGTGGCGGAGAATCACCTCCTGGCCACTCCATGCAGATGTAGGTCTAACAGTTTATCATTAATCGTATACGTATCCTAATATATATTTCTATACTCATGCACATATTTGTATAGTATATGGCCAGTAGAAGAGAGCTCATAACAACGCAAAGGTAGGATAAAGCCTAGCTGGGAGAACTGGATGCGGTGAGTCTGATATTTAATAATTATCCGGTTTTATAAAAATATAACAAAAACTGATATATGCTTTTGATTTTAATTATTTGTAATATTCTGACGATTTTTAGCTTAAAACATGCAAAATATGGGTTGATTTCCAAATAACTATACCGTACCAGTTTAATTTTTGTTGTGCTTTAAATTAAATTGTACTAGGACATAAAAGTAGCCTCTTTTCTATTTTATTGAAGATATTTATCCTTGTTATACGAATTTAAATAGTTTTCACAGCGATTACTTTGACTGTAGATTTGATAATATTATGTATATATCAACCCAACTGTTAAGGTGGGGTTAACAAAAATCTGATTAAAAAATTATGAGTTTCTTAACTGTGGTATTTTAAATTCGTGTAAAAAAGCATATCATATATATGTAACAGTTTTGATAAAAACGTGTTTGTATTAAAAATAGCATATCTATTGTTGAGAAATGAGTCTTTTGCGTAAGTGCCTTAGATTAGTGCTGCTCTACTTTATTAGTAAGTAGGTCACTGTAATATAGTCATCCAACACAGCGAGCCTCATAAAATTTTTATGAATGTTGATATAATTAATTAGTTTGAAAAAATACGTTGCAAAAATAGACTACGAATTAAAATTTAGTTTTTGTTATCACACTCGAATATTACGTTAAACTCTCAAGCATTTAATGAAAAAATACGAAAGCTTGTTGAGAGTTGCGGAAAATTTATTGAAAAACAAGGAGTTTAGTTGAAATATGATTTATCCGCTACTCATAAACATTAATTGGTTGCGTAATAAGGTTAATCGTAAGAAAATAAGTGCTCAATTCTTTAAAACATTTATAAAAACTTCACTTCGATTTTAGCATTTTCAAAAAAGAATTTTCTCTTTTCGATGTTCTTGGACACTCATTCTCCCGGATTTTCTCTTCATATTCAGTACCAAAGGAATCTTTTAGAACTTTATTCCCGTATCAAGGATATTTCCCTTGGGATCTTCAACATCGGAACAGATGTTACTGTCTAATTGTATACCACCATGAACTGACGACCCAATTATCTTCAATAAATGTTTCTTTGGTCGGCAACCTCATTTCTGAGGATCGTGATCATTCTTGTTTTTAAAATGAAAATTCTTAATTTTGTCTCTCCAGGATTTTTTGCATAGAAAGGTTTTTAGTTTCATTTATGATGTCTGTTTTTTTAATGAACCACGATGCTTTAGTTATTTTTCTAAGAATAACATTTAATATGGATTGTTCTTCGGACCAACTTGGAGAAGCGCACAGGATTTCATGTATGATTATTACCCCGTAAATTATCATTTTATTATGAGAGATGACATATCATCCATTGGTCAATGGCTATTGTGACATAAAATGATGCCCCTTTTCACCAATGAACACCAAGTCGTTACAATGCGCGAAATTGAAGAAACTAAATTATTTTTTTGTAAAAAAATAGTATTTGATTCTTTTAGTGGATCGTGTTATTTCAAAATCAGGTAACAAACGAGTTTCGTTTATTTTAGCGCCAGCGGTGGAATTCCTTTTTCACAAACGGTATAAAATCCTGCACGCTCTAAGATTTGCTTCAGCTAAGAGTCGAAGTAGATTTGAAATTTTTAAAATAGATGTTATACGATTTAAAATGTCACGTGTGAGACTCAGGTTCATTTGGCCTCGACTGCCATTCGAGAGTCTAGCAAGGGCCCATACGCTCAGCGAGTGAGTGTTTTGTGGCTGGAAAATGAGGGTGATGATGATGATATAACCATTAATATACAATTAAAAACTATTATGATATACTCGATTGAATTTGTATTATTTGAATTAATAAATAACATTTAGCTCATACAGTTGCCAGTGTGGAAAAAACATTTATTAAGTTACTAAGGATTAAAATATTAAGGATTACAAATTAAATTAGCCAGGGTTTTTATTTTAATTTTATTTATATACTCAATGGTCTCCAGAAGAGGACGGCATTATTTTTTTCTTTCTGTCTTTTTAAATAAAGTGATGTGAAAATATGTATGCTTCCATAAAAAAATATACATTTTGATTTAAATCAGAGATTCGCAAATCGTTGATTTTATGGTCTCCTGTGAGCTGCTAACAAAATCTGACGAACCTTATCAAGAATATTAAAAAAATAATCCACGGCGCTGTGGGAAAAATCCAGGGGCGTATATTCAGGGTGTGCTAGGTGTGCGCCGCACATCCGCAAAATATAGAACATGAAAAAATATATTTAAGGTTTGAATATTTAATATTTAAAGTATTTTTGTAAACGGCCGGCAGGATATCGTATACGCGCGTAAATGTATTGAGCAAGGCGTGCGCTATGACCGTTGCACAACCTTACACGTGCGCGACCGCATACAGTACCGTTACTATGTATGTGGGCGTAGGGTCTCAGCCAGCGAAAGTAATATTTTTGTATGCAGTCTAACGACCGACGGCGTGCTGAGTCGCAGCACATTCGTCTTCTCGATCTCGACCTCCTATGCGCGGCCTGGGCTCGGTCGCGAGCTGGCTCACGACATATAATAAATAACGATAAATAATTATTTATTATTAATTTGAATATTTATATTTATAGATTTTATTTTATGGTTATCATAATAAGCAATATTGTTGAAGAAATTTTGAACACTCCATTATCGAATAGAAATTATGATGATAAGATAATATTATTAGAATTGGTAGACCACGTCCGTCTCTTCCAAACTTATTTAGTAAACACAAGGATAAAAGAAATGAATATACTAGACATTTTTAGACAAGTTAAATTCAAACTTTTTTGTTGGCACATACGGATCACAATCATTTTAAAGAAAATTAGAATACTTCTCCTTATGAATGAAAAATATGCTCAATTTAAAGTTTTTTTTTATGGAACATTGTTTGATTATTTACGTTTAAAAAACGAGTTTACTGTTATTTATTCATGCTCTGAATTTTTAAAAAAATCTGTTCATGAATTAGTTAAGTTCATGGAAAAAAATAATCTCGAGTCGGGATTTAAAGAAGTTTATAAACTAATTTTAATTATTCCAAGTACCACTGCGTCAGCAAAACGCTCATCTTCTGCTCTAAACAGAATTAAAACTTGCCATCGAAGCTCACAAGGTCATGAAAGACTATGTAGCCTAAGCCTAACACCAATGGAGAAAAAATACTCATAAAACTAAAACTGAAGGGCACTTTTTACGATAGTGTCACTGAAATTATGTTGCAAAAACGAAAAATAGAATTAATGTATAAATAAAAGTAAATATCATTACAAAAAAAACCGTATTTTTTTGCCACATACCGCACACCCAACATTAACACCCACCGTACGCCACTGGAAAAATCAGGGCTTGGGCGAAAAATAGGATTGGGGGATTCTTTCAATACGGTTAAAAACAGTGATTTATAGTGTGTAATCTTTAAACTTTTTAAGACAAATACAATAAAATTGTTACATGTAGGATTTATATTAAAAGAGTTATTCCTCAGAGAGACCTCATCGGCTCGGTAAGGTTAAATATTGTGTCATTCGAACAGTGTAATTCGAGTTTCGCGTAAATCGAGAGCGAGAATAGTATTCAACGTTCGCGGGTATTTCTGCATGGCAATGGAATTATTTATTAGCCGTAGCAATAGCGAGATAACGTGTCCTCTTTCCATGCGCGGGCCGTGTTAAGCAACGGGATTACAAGGTAAGGAGACACGTAGCGGCAGTCGTTAGTCCGCAGTGCAACAAGCCCGCTCCAGCCCCCACCCCCGCCAGTTTCAATTGGGAGCACCGGGATAGTTGCCCTATGGCCGGCGCGCACAGAGAGTTGCTAAATGAGAACAGGGCCGGCTTTATGAATCGGCTAATATATTCATGCTTGCCATTTCAACTTTTCTCGTTGTACGCGAGCAGACAAGAATATTCGCTGGCTCATTTGCATTTACAAGTGCGGGCGCGATGCCGGCTGCGATTAGCGCGTCATAAAGATGCAGATTCGGTGTAATTCCTTCCGGGGGCCGCCCCGGGCTTCCGTTTTTTGAGGGGCCGTTATCTTCAGGGCGCCGCGCCCCGGCCGATCTGCCCCGGCGCAATTTAACCCCTGGATGCTGCCGGATGAGTTTATGCATGTTCGCGTCGGAGGTCTTGTCACTTTTTGAGATATCGCCGACGATAATTATGCTATTCCCGCATTTCACTCGAACGGAAACCTGCTAGGCCCTTATTTATATTACATTTAGAACGGGATATCCAGGCTCCGTCGGCGGGAATTGCTGTCAGCTGAGTGTGACGAAGTGGGGGGACGAAACGTAAAAGAAAAACATAATTTTAAGCAAATTTTTTGAGGGAAAATTATTCATTTTCACTTCATGGCAGACGTTGATGCTTTGATCGCTTCACGTCGCGTCGGAGGGATTGTGATTTGCGCATGCGCCGCCGCCTGCATCAAAGCGCAGCCGCAATAAGCAGAAGCTGGTGATTTATAACGGAAGGACGCATTAATTCTGCGGCTGCAATTTGTCAAATGCGAAATTAGCAGGTGGCGTTGAGCCACGCAACGGATTTGCGGACTGCATCACGCGCCATTTGCTCTATGCTAATCGGGGGAGGCCCACTGGTATTGGCTATGAATATGTATGCACCGACATCAATCATCATTTGATGCAATTTAGGTCGTTTTGCCATGTGCGTGTTAAAATTTTACATAGATTTATTAATTTACTAAAACCGGTCATAGCTCGAAAGTAATCGAATTAGGTTTGTCAAGTTAACCGCTACTAAGCACAGATATTACTCAGATGGGTGACCATTCCGAAGATTTCTGAGTGACGCTGGTCAACAGAGAGTAACAACCTACATTTTATAAAAAATAATTGTGAAAAATATAAGCTGGAAAACGGGCATCGGCGCTTTTCAGTATAAATAAAAAATTCTGTGGTGCAGAAGGCAACGAGAAACCACTGCACTATTTATTCCCATGAAAACCATGTCCATGGTCCTCCATAAGGGGAATCATGCACATGATCACGTTTCTCAGAAATGAGGAAAAGTGTATTAATAGTTTATATAAAAATAATAATGAACTTTATCTGCTTCACGACTTAATTTTCTGTTCAATTATTGTAAATATTAATTTATCTGCAGATAAATTACATTAAAACGAATTAATTAGACTAGTTCTCCAATATGCATCCCTTGACAACTTATTGTTCTTTGGTGATCATATTTATTTTTATTTTAAGTTTCTCCATGTACAACGTTCAACAAGTTGATTGATGTGTTCATTATTAACTATCAAATGGATGGATGTTCATAATATATGTATTTTGACGCCTAACTTTTATGTTACTTAGAAAGATTACTTTTTTTATTGTATTTATAATAATAATGTTTTTCCAGACGCTTTAATAATTCAATGTAGTAGAATTTAGATCGGTACGTTTTTATCCACCTCATTGATTCTTAAATATATTTTTATTATTAGCCGGTTTTCTTGGAAGAGGTATATTTCCAATTACGAAATAATGAGTAAATGTACGATTTAGCTATCATCTTTTTACAATGCTGTACAATATTCTTCTAAACTGTTATTGATATTTTTAAGTACAATAAATACTTTTTTATTATTAAAAGTGGTATAAATGATTTTATAGCAAAATAATACTATTTTCAATAATTATATTAGCATATTTAACTTTAAAATGTTGATAATTTAAAAAATATGTCTGAATTAATTAACGCGTGCTAATATTTTTATACTCACATAAATGCAAACGTTTAAATATTTCACAATCCTTTTTCATTCTGTCCACTTTTAATCGAATCTATGAAATACTCTCATTTAATTTTTTTGCAAATTTAGTAAAAGCATCTTTTGGGTTTAATCTGATATCGGATTCAATAAAAGTTATCATTTTTTTTAAAATTAAATAAAAAAAAACCGTTTAAAGATGTTTGATAAAAATCTTTTGGCCAATACGTCTGGCCCATTGAGTGGGAAAAGTTAATTAATGGACTTATACCGCTTTCAAAATCAACGGCTTATATGTTGATCGAATAAGTTATAAATATATAAAATATATCTTATATATTAGAAATGGTATAATATTAAGGTTAGTCTTTAAATGTAGATTAAATGCTATATGGGATTAGTTAATTATATAGTTACTAAATGATATTAATTTTACTATTGACAAACTATAAAAGACTCAAGCCCTAGATTTCTTTTACATACTTTTAGGATTATGGATACTTTATTAAATTACCGTGCAAATCGCGGAATTGTTCACTAAATCATTTTATTTAAAATTCATGCTATTAATTTTAATAATAATTTTAATAAGGACTAAAATCACAGGACTGAAACCCCATTTTATGGAGACTACTAATTACGATTTGATAATATCGTCTCTCACAACTCCTTCTCATCACCCTTATGAAGATTTGTAACTCTTCCGAGCGTTTTTCTTGCATGTTTTTATCTTTTTTTAAATAAAAATAAAATAATTAATTAAATAAAATACATCCCACTCTATACGTTATTTTATAATACTTCATTACTTCAACATCTATGATATCCTAAAATCATACAAGGTTGGAGGGGTGCGCTGTCCATATGGCTATATTGGGCGGCGCACACAGTCGCCGGAAGAATAAGTGCGTTGAGAGACGCCAATTGTGAGAAATTGAAAAATATTGAATATTAATTCTTTACACTTTGTTAAAACCGAAGAAAAATCCTAATTCTTTTTCATAAAATGCTTTATTTTATTGTATTTTTTTGGGATATAGTAGCCAATTAAAGTTCTGCACACAGACGCCGGACACTGTCAGTGCGCCACCACG
Organism: Philopotamus ludificatus; assembly: GCA_022495035.1. Classification (NCBI taxonomy): domain Eukaryota; kingdom Metazoa; phylum Arthropoda; class Insecta; order Trichoptera; family Philopotamidae; genus Philopotamus; species Philopotamus ludificatus. Next base: position 9,996 of record JAGXCT010035433.1, on the reverse strand, counting down.
ATTGAATAAATTAAAATGTTAAGTCAGATACTAAAGATTAAATGATTTAATGATCAAATAATAGCCATCCATTTTTAATATTAGTTATATAATTAATATGAATAATATATCAGGACGTTTCCTCATATGGCTGCCGGTTATCTAACAAAACAGTCTTCAATGATTACAATTTGCGTAATTGCACTGGGCTTCAATGCTATCATCTCAGCCAATTAGCGAATATCCCTCCCCCCGCCTCCCTCTTGTACCATTTGGCCGATTGGGTGCATAATTTGTTGGCACTTTGGTCGGTTATTAAATTCGGACAGAAATCACTGCAATTACCGAGACGCGCAATCATAGCACGTCTCCATTACAATTAGTGTCAAGTCCCGGCGCATCAGCCGTGATTGTGTTTCATAAACAGCCGCCGCCATTGTTGCCAATCATCGCGGAACTGATGCTGGCAGTCGCCGGCGCCGGCGCCGTCTGTCATCCGACCGACGTCCAATCTGGCCCGGGAAACTCATTTCGGGAAATTGATTCATTTGAATATCAGACGGCCGTGCTTTCAGAATAATTTGTAGGCGATTTCATATATTCCTATGAACAGCAATAACTTCAGATGACGTCGTGTTAAATCTGCAAAACAAGACTACCTTCGCTAATACGTAATATGATTATCAAACAAATTGCATTTTCGCATAATGGTTTTGGATAGCGGTTGCAATTTAAATTATACATACATGACTGATCAAAACCGCGGGTTCATTCTATTGCGATATTTTTAAATTTCATTCATTTCAACGTACAGATCTGTTACATCCTATGAAAGCTGACCATCCAATCTTTGACTATCCAATCGTGTGTAACTCTCATATATTAATAATATGTTTTTGAATAAAAATATATATATTAAATACTTGTGTAATGTTTTACCCAAGGGCGACCCCCAAGTAGATTGAAGAAATATATATTTTTTTTTATAATAATATATACGTGTCTATTGATTACATATTATGTATACGAAAATATAAATATAATTTATATTTATTAATCTAGTCGGTGCCTATACGGGCAGTCTTACTCCATGCGGTGTAGAGTAAGAATACTGTCTGGTTGTCAACGCTATGCGCGTCGGGTATTAGACGGATGCGGGCCGGTAGCGGATTGCGGGGGGGGGGGAGTCTCACCGCTAAGCGCCGTGTCGCGCTGCGACTCGATGCAGCCATACCGACTCACATCTTCTTTGAGCCACTTGCCGCTTGTCACTTTTTGATTTTTATCTCACCCTTATATTTTAAATAAAATCGAAATATACTATTTTAATTTTTAATATTCCCCAGCACCCCCAGATATTTTACCCACGAAGCGCTATCTTAAACAATAATTAAAAAGAATATTGGATAAATATTAATATAAATAAGATAACTTAGATTAGAGAAGGTATCTAGGGAAATCTAGAAAATACATGAGGGAGTTTAGGTTCTACCCAAATCTATACTCCAGTGCATGCGTACAGGGCTGCCTGAGGTATGTAATCCTCGCGAAAAGAAGGTCGATTTACTCGGCAAAGCACTTCTTCAAGCTGTTGGTTGGTGCAGTACACAACCCCCTTGTACTGTGCGAGTTGCTCTTAAGGGCGCCATCTCGCTACCATCGAGCTAGTTCGCATGTGCTTTTTCTTCTGCCAAATGTAAGGACAGATGCTCTAAAAACTCTCCGGTAACCAGAGCTATTACTCTGCTCAACCACTTAGCCGATTATGTATATATATTTGATGTTAAATATCGCCGTTTCGTTGATATTTTATAATTCTTTTTTTTCCTTTATTGTTATATATGTTACCTTTTTCACGTTTCTATTATGTTTTTATGCGTGATTGGCGACTTGGGTTACTCTGTAATGTAACACCATTCTTCGTCTCATCGGATCTGCTGCCACGTCGCTCCATCTTATGATCAGATTTAATAATGCAGCACCCCACTGTATACAGACCAACCACCTCACTCTTGGTCTTTTTTTCCTTCGGGGATCGAAAGGCTTGTCGACAATAAGCCTTTTCAGTGGCTGACTGGCCCGGATCCCTGACACGTGACCCTGTCCAATGGAGTCTTGCAACTGACAACAGCTGTGATAGGAATATTCATATTTAGTTTATACAGCTACTCGTTGCTTCAAATACGCCATTCTCCGTTCTCGAATACAGCTCTAACTATCCGTCTTAAAATCGTCCTCTAGCTAGGATATCCAAATGCCATTCATCTTACTTTGTCGGAGCACAACGTTTGGGACCCTAGTCCATCCTCAGAAAAATTTCGAGAATATGTTAATGAAGACCAAAGCATCACCTGTTTACCAGCATTGTTTCTCTATCGAACATCCAAATTGGTTTCGTTATATTTGTTTTTAGTAGTATTATCTCATTGATCCACAGTCCTATGGTCATTGTCATCATTCGCTGATGCAATATAATTGGTATTATTATAGATTTTTTGAGTCGAGTGTTGTCACGTGTCGGTATCGGACGTGGCAGCGATGGCACTTGGAAAAAATCATGGTTTTGTAGATTAACCCTTTCAGTGCGGAGGCGCATGACGTACATGCGCGTACAAATCGTGTCCAGGGTGCGGCCGCATGTCGTACATGCGCGAGATTCTTTAAAACTTTAACTTGTCGTTACATGTAAACTAGACAGAGTTAAGTGATGGTGTTTGTTTTAAAAATCAGCTAATAAACACAGCTATCAATAAATATACAACATATCACAAGAAATTTATAGGAACCATGTAATATGTAAATATGAAAAGTAATGATTCAAATCGCGCGTGGTGTCTCATTCAAATCTCTGTAATAATATCGGTAACGTATCTCGGCTCAGGGGTTCTTAAGGGTGTTCCACGTACATTATGTTCCACATACACGTTATATGGTATAAGAAAATTGCATTTCGCATTTTTGATTTTGATTCGCATTCCCATTTTTTTCTCACTTAATCTCTGTTTGAGCAATTGATATTTTGTTCGATTTATTATTACGAAAATAAAGCGAATCGAGTTTATTTTTTTAGTTGAGATGGAAGAACATATCCTAATCAACATGTTTGCATAAATCTCTTATAGGAAAATGGTCTAATATAGCGGTAAACGGTGAATACAAATTTACTTCGCCAAAAAAATAAATTGGTCCAAATGGCGCCGCACTCAGAAGCAGAATCGTTTTTAGACCCGCCGCATTGAAAGGGTTAAGAAGCTATGAGGAGTCAGGCCGCTATCCAGACCAATGATGTGTGTGCTACAGGAGGTGCCCGTAGCACCCGATCAGACCGTAAATTAAATACGAATTGGCCCTACCCTCGTCTGATTATTATTGTTACAATCCACAGCTCGACTCCTGGGCTTATGGCTGGCGACCTGACCTGTATTTGAAGAGCCAAGATAGCCTGGAGAACGTCCGTCACAGTCATGACATCATGGTTGAGACGAATTGACTCTAGTCTCGTCTGATTATCATAGTTACAATCCGCGCGTTGACACCTCGGCTGGAGTCTCCGCTGGTTGCAATATTGTATTTAAAATGCTTTTTTATAATCTGTGTATAGTGATTTTTGAGTTAATCCACATGCCTCTTAAAACTAAACTAAAGTTGTTTTCGGGAATATGCGTCCTTGATTTTACATAGATCATACCTTTTATTAATATAAATATCATTTCATTTCGTTTATATCTCTTTTATCAATGTTTAATATTCCTTCAATAAAATTGTGTTAGAATGAGACGTGATCAACATATCTATCACTTCTTTATTTGAAAGAAATCAACTTACCACCAATAAGCTTTAAAGCGTATAAAATCCGTGAAAATCCATTAAGAGTAAGATCAGTTATTTTGAATACTTAAAACTAATGTCGTGTTTTAAGTGTTCAAAATAATTGTCGAAAGGTAGAACTTTCTTAAATATTTTTAATAATTTTAATAATCCATTCGAAATAATAATCATTTGATTTGGATAAAAAACACACTTCTTCGATATTCTTAAAAAAAATTTTGGATAAAAAGTGCCGCATTTATCTATATTAATGGTAATCCGTAGAAACAAAATTTAATATATATGATGGATGAATAATTAATTACATTCCATTAATATTCCATTAACTTATCCCGAGTGTGAAAAACATGTTTTCTCTATTTAATATTCTGAGATTTTTCCACGAATCGCTTCTTTTAATCGTTTCAGCTTATAACAATAGAACTATGCTGTTATTTTCTATCCACATTAAACAAAAATATCATGAATAATTTCTTTACAATCCCACCATCCAGACAAAGTAACCTTTTTGACCGATAGTTTCAGATTCGGCGTTGCTAGTGGTACCTGCTCTTCAGAAAGCCACTGTTTTTGCGACATTAGTTTAAGTATATAATCCACTTCTCATCCCCTGTCACAAGATGTCGAAGAAATATTAAATATTCTACTCTAATTGTATTAACTCTTGACACATTCCAACCCATACAGTTTTGGTTTCATTATCCGATAATTGTAGAATAGATTTAGTTGGATTTGTTTAATCCGTAACACCTCATTTTCGGTGATAGATTCGTTTTTATAAATCTAAATACGAAAGTTCGAAAGAGAAATATATTTATAAATGATTTTATTTTATGCGTCTATTTATGGTATTTCGTAAAGTAGGATAAGATGTACTTTTCTTTTCTGAAATTTAATTAAAATAAATTCTACTGTAGTCTTCAGGCGACTTCGGCTCTCCCTCGTATATTCGGTAGACTGAAATTCGGTTGATAAAAAAATATAAATTAATAAATCTAAATAATAATTCTGGTTATTAATAATATCGAGGATATAATGCGAGATCTCAGCAAGTTAATATTCAGATATCCCCTCAGAATGATGTATGGAACCCCCCCAGGCCCGTTGACAAATCCTTCATACGCACTGACACGCGTCGCGTGAATTTTTTCCAAAGCCCATTATTTGTCTGGGTACTAAACCCGGCCCCCGTTCGCCACCCCAATAATTTATTTGGCCTCAGGCAATATGTCCCAGTGAATTGCTCTAGGTGGCGGTGGATAGGGAGGGCAGGGGAAGAAAATAAATCCCTATACCTGCATTTGAAATTTCGAAATGTAATAATGCAACCATAAGCATCGGGGGGTGTGTTAGGAGCGGGTGTAAATTGAAATAGTTGCAGCAGATGCGCCACTAGAATTTTGTCGTCTGGCAAATGCGATATGTATTAAATTATATGGCCATTCTTCGCGATGTGTGATGAATAACGCTTGCCAGAGAGCGCTGTAGACGGCGGGGTGTAAAGAGTTATAACATACCGTCTGCGGTATGCTATGGATGCTGCAGACGCTACTGTTACGCTGTCTGCGGGCAATGAATGCTTGTTGAGGATATTTTATTAAATTTAAAGCTCATAATGTTACGTCTATAGTGTAATCCAACGTTATTGCTTAATTAAAAATCCTCGCAATAACACATACGTTCGCAAAATATAAATAGATAAGCGTGTTATAGGTTCTCATGGCATGGCAAGTTATTCAATAAGTCGCGAACAATACGTAGTTCACCAATGAATGAACACTAAAACACTGGAAATAAAATATTGTGACAATATCTGATGCTGTATTTAATATTTTTGGCATCCGTCCATGGATAATAAAATAAGGAATACGAGATAGGTAGCTCCCCGTAATAAATAGACATATATTCTTAGCTAGTATATAAGGTCGTATCGAGTATATAATAATTTATTACATAAATGTGAGGTAAGTGAAAAATAAACGGCTTTAATTTAACACGTTATTATTCAGAAACTCTATTACACTGTAAATACTTCTCCAGTAATAATATAAAAGCTGGAAATCGAAGAGACGCATTTATAACATATTTTACTGTTTATTTGACAATGAAACCGAACGAAGACACTTAGAACATTAACGAAACTTATGGTGACATCTTGAATATTTTGAAAAGCCAACGATGGTTTGAAGTATGTAAAAGTGGTAATAAGAAGCTAAATGATAAGCTGTAATCAGAGAGACCTCTAAAATTCAATGTTGAGGTTTTAAATTCATTGGTAGAATCATTTACTTACAAAACCATCTAGGAACCACTTCAGAAAACGGCTATTCTCGGTCGATATAAATAAAAGACCATTTGATAAGACTTGGAAACTCTTTTTCGCTATTATCCATGTATAAATAAATCCACGAATAGTTTTTACATACAATGAAAAGTGAAAGCGAAAAATCGATAAATCACTTAAAAAAAAGTACATATTTCTACACCCCTAACATTCTCGGCCTTAGAATAGATCCCTCTTTATATTTTGTGGTTTAATTCATTTTGAATTATTAAAACCTGGCTAGCTTATCTATTCAGAATTAGAACTTAAAACAGAAACGTTTAAAAATGAGTGGTTTCAACTAAACTACTAAAGACACATTCAACAACACATTACAAGATCGAGTGCTACAAAAGACAAATTCATATTTTTAAAAATTGCGAAAAAGGTGGGTTTATATCAAGTTTTAATTGATCAAAATAAAAATTAGAGAAGAATAAATAAAAAGATTGTGATACTAATGCAGGTCTATCCAAGCAAAAAAATATGAAAATATCTTGATACCCAGATTAAAATTGGGTTATACTTGAATGGTTAACCTAGCCGTATCGTTTGACTCGCATTTGGCACATCATACCGGGTGCGAGCAATAAAAACATCCCACCTGTGGCAACAGAAGAGAATATATTTGATTTTTTTATTTATTTACTCGTAATTTCAGACAATAATTGTTTATAAAATTTATTCTTTAGAATTTTTTAGATTAATAAAAGAAAATAGTGACACGTAGGATTTATATTAAAAGAGTTATTCGAGAAAAAAACAAAAACTTGAGATCCCCCAATATTCCTTATTGACACGGCTAGGTTAAAGAAAAATAATATTAATATAAAAACACTATGTTCTTACTTATGCCTTATCTTATATATATGCACTTTTAACAGAAATTTTCGTTTTAGTTATTTATTTTAAATTATTATGCCAAAAATCCATATTATTAAACTGTATAAAATAAGCGGTAATGAAAAGGATATAAATTTGTTTTGTAGCCTAAAATAATTTAAATCCCATTAAAAGCTGTTTTGATAAAATATGTAAATATGCGTACATATGTTTTCCCGAATGAATTACTGATTTGCAGATTTTTTTCATGAATATTTCAGATATACAGCGTGTATTTTTAGATGTAATTATGGGATGATTGATAGCCGGCTGTACGTTTAAATAAATTTGCATAACTAAATAAAGCTAAATATCCGAGGAGCGCGTTTAAAACGTCATACTGCTAATCTCGTTGTCTATCAAATTAGAGTGGATGCGAGGCACGCTAGGGGAACTAAATGACCCCTATCCCTTCCCCCGTAGCCCCAGCTCGCGCACTGGATGCAAACGGTCGCCTATAAAAAATGCATTAAATTGCATTACGGATAGAGATGGCGTCTTGCACGGACGCAAATAAAACGCGATGGCGTTGCGACCCTGGGGCAACTGCCGCCTTCGATAAGCCCCATTTTATTTCCCCCAGTCAACTGTATTGGAAACTTTTAGTCCCAATGCAAGTGCGCCGCGTTACTGTGCGCCCTTTCATATGCACTCGAAAGCAATTAATATCGTCGAAATGTATTATTCGATAGCAGATGCTGGGTATTCACACGGTGTTAGAGATTCGTGCAGATTTATCAGAATTCGACTTAATCAAATTCCTGATTAAAGCCGTCGAACTCGGTATAGCTTCATTATATATTATATATAGTAGTAATATATAGCAATAACTAGGGTGTTTCTTTAATTCAAATTTTGTACATCTAAATGATTGATTTAATAGTTTAGATATTTTCATATAATGGAATATGGTTATATATATATTTTATAAATTAACATCTTTTCACAGAAATAAGTATTTTATACATTTGAATTTATGATATCTCAAGCAAAACAAAAAAATAAACTATGTCTATTTCAATTGCTCGTTTTATGTTTTTGTGTTAGATCTACATCCACGTAAGACTTAATATGAATCAATTATAAAAAAAATATTGTATACTCATCCAACGATTTTGCAGTAGATATGTTCCAGGAAAAGGCTGCGAGAATGAAAAAACGGTCAAAAACGAACATGGCTTATACAAAATCATAGATCCGTACCCCGAAATAAAAAATCCGCCTAAAAATATAGGGATGCATTCCAAAAAAACCGCGTAACATGTGCCCATGATATTGAAAGAATATAATTTATTATTATTATGAAAATGATTTATGTCATCACCCAAGCTTTCTTGTTTAGCCCTTTAATATACGTAAGTATATTCTATATTTATACCCTTCAATGGTCTTGTCTTAAGACTTTTGCCACTAGTAGTTTTTTGAGATATGGATAAATAATTTCTGCTAAGCAATTTTTTTAACTATAATCCAGTTTCGTTAGCATTAAACACCTGGTCAGGTGTATATAAATTTTCTTCAATTATTTCCCTAAATTTTGCTAAAAAACTGCAATAATCCTTGTTTTTTTTAAATAACAGGTAAGTCGAGAAATTATTAGAATTGTCATAAACAACAAATCAAACAGGAATAAAAAATTCAGCTTTAAAAACACTTATAAGGCTAAAGTTTTAAAATATTACATATGAACCGTTATATTCAAAAGTATTTATTTATTATGAAGTATAAACATAATAGCACTCTTTAATCAATTTAGGATTTTTTTCAATTGTCTACATGTTAAAGCTTATTATGCAAATATAAATAATAATAATATTATACCAATCCAGTTTTTATAGTTTGAGTCCGAAAATCACCAACCAAACTCAACAATAATTCTTCTCGGAATTTGATGTTGCTTTTCTTCCTTCCTGAGTTGCACGCTGTTTATACAGAATATAGACATTGATGATGGACGTCTCTATCCCCCAGAAAAAAATCATTTCCTTCTTAGGGTTGAAGGAAATGTATATAAATCTTCCTTTAAATCCGTCGATTCATCTACTGATAAATTTTCATCGGGAACAAATTGTTCTCGAAATTTTCGTTTCAGGTGCATTAGGAAATTGTTCACCCATTGAATTCTGGTTCCTAAATTCTTGCGTAGCACTTGAGATTGTTTCTAAATGCAAAGACCAAAAAAATTGCAAAAACCGTCTGCGTGGGAACCTTTTGTATCCTTCTCAGATAGAAAGTTACCCATTCAAATGCTCATAAAAACCATTGAAAATCCCAGTATGCCGCTACACTAAATACAAGTGAGAAAAAAATATGTTTTCTTATATTTTTACAATAAACTGATGAAGAAAAAAATGTCGAATGACATTCGACATAGGACTCATTGGGGAATAAAGTCGATGTCGAATGACATTCGACGTGGGACCAGAACTAGTTAAAGTAATTATGAGGAATAAGAAGTATGTAAGGCAATAAACTCATATCTCTACATTTCTCTCTTGTTTGGGGCTTAAAGCTAAGTAAAAATGTGACACAGTGATATTGTTAAAATTTTTTGATCTTACTCGTTTTCCAAGTAGATAAAATAAATAAATCCGCATTTCTATCATAAAGACTTTATAATTGATCAAATGTTTTACTCACCCCTCCTTAAACCTTAACTGGTATATCTTCAGCCAATGTTTAATATAGTATTTTTTGGGTATTTGGTTAAGACAAAATCTTTACGCTTTATTTGATATAATAGTAAACTAATATGAGAAAAACTTGTTTAATTATGATTAGTTCAAATTAAGTTATTCTATTTAAAAAAAAAAACATTCTTGTGACTTTTTTTTGAACATTATACAGTTCAACCACTTTTGACAATAAAATTTGAATAGTAAAGTTGATATCAATATCCAAGCAAAACGTATATTAACTCATTTTTTCTTGTACTTTAAAAATAGCGCCTCATATATTAGATCGATTTACATATTACTTACTTA